>CAEGAF010142802.1:0-68954 GCA_903067075.1 Micropoecilia bifurca | reverse complement strand
ATCAATCAAATCCAGTGGAAAATATTCAAAACAATACACAGAAATGGAAAGTTTAACTTTTCTTAAACCCATTTCAGAATTATAGACCAATGTTAATTAATTTTTTTTTAAAATGGGTGTCTATCTTTTAACACTTAAAGTGTTACTTTAACACCTGCTGACTTGGACACATAGACACTTTTGGGTGTTAATTCAACACTGGCATTTTTACAGTGTGGTTTAGCATAAAACAATGATTAAAAAAAATCTAATTGTTTTTATACAGCAGACGTATCGGTTTTCAACTCAATATACAAAATTGTACTTATATAAGGTAGCTTTGAGGTAAAAGTGCTAGCATGATGGCCACGATTTGACCTTTTTGGAACCTGCTGTGTTAGAATTTTGGTTCTTGATACTATGAGCCGATTGTAAGTCTTGGCTGAGTGAGATAAAACTGGATCTCCTCATTCTTTTTAACTTCAAAGCCTGCGCTGCGAGTCTCTAGGAGTCTAAGTTGTGTTACTGTGTCTTTGTTTGCGTGGTGTACATGCTGCTTCTGTGGCATTTAGGCCATGATCTTAGTACCTTGTGTCTTGATGACTGTGTGAGTCAGAACATAACACTCCACATGGGAGGTTCAGTGGTGTTGATAACAACAGGCCCTTGCATCTTCTTTACCTAACAGATCCAAAACAAGTGTGCCAGTGCCCTGCAAAGAAACAGGGTGAGTATTGTGGCTGCGGTAAACAGAAGACCTCAGAGCAAACATTCCTCACCTCCTGGCACAAGCAAAAATAAACTAAAGAATTTGTTCTTCACAGACAAAAACAAACACTCACAGGAGGCAAAGGGCTGGCACACGTGTAAAAACCCTTTCTTTATTTGCTCCGCAGCATGCAATGGCCTTTTGTCAGAGCAGTTCTTTCCTATCTCCCCCTCTCCAATCCTCAAGCAGTATGAAAGCTGTGAGACGAAAGGTCAGACTTTTATTGCAAGTTTGTTTTGTACCTTCTCTGGCTGAAATCCAAACCTCCTCAACCTCACCTCCCTTTGGATTCAGAGCACACAATTACAGATGGGTCGCTGAAACTGAGAGGAATGCAAAAATAAAGGCAATCTGTCTGAGTTTGTCCCTTTGATTTAATCAATGTGCTGCCATGTTACTGCAAGTTTCGCTCTTCTTCCAGAGAAGGGAAAAAGAGTCAGTGCCCCGCCAGCCTTCCTGCTGTCCCCAGGGATGAGTTAGAAAAACAAAAAGCGAGATGAAGGCGTTTTCCTGCATTAAGGCTCACGCTCGCACAAAGCTAAAAGCATCCATCCAAATGTCCAGGAGTGGATGTTTGGGAGCTGCATATGCACTTTTGGAACCATCGCCCCCAGCCATCATTACCCCTCTTTATCAAACCGCTACATAGTCACAAATGTGCTCTCTCTGGATCATTTGAGGGCCATTATCCCAGTCCATTATTGTATGTGCAATTCGAGACGCAGCATTTGCAGCTTTCCGTTTTGCTCATATACACGTAGACTCGGAAAATAAAATCGTTAGGTGGGAAGAATTGAAGAGTGAGGAGTTTGAGATTTCAAAATGGTGGGTAAGTGCAAAGCATCCAATGAGTGGGTAAGGACCTAATAATACCTAATGGAGAAACGTATTGGGTTACTCAATTACGTGAATGGCTTAATAGTTTTAAACTATGCAGGAAACATTTTCAGTCTGCTTTTAGTCGAATATTTCTGATCAGTATTAATACTTAGATTGCCCAACCTACATCAAGATTTCTTAATGCAAGGGTGACAATGTCCAATCCTCAAGATAGTATGCATCCCTTCTTCTACATGCATGTATCAAATGAATGGCTCATTACCAGGCCTCTATGGAGCTAAAAGATGTTGAGCAGCTATTTGATTCATGTGTGTTGGAGAAAAGAGGCATTGAAAAGTTGCAGGACAGCTCGCAGGGACTAGACATAGGCAAACTCTATCTTGATATACAAAGAAACTGACTTACATTTCTTTTCTCTTTCTTTACTACTCAAAGAAATATTGATTGATCTTTGCTATGATACTTTTGACATAAACTGATCACAACACATTTATGCTTGTCCTTTTTTCCCCTTTTGTTTCACATATTCTTTATTACACACAAATTATGCAATGGAGAGGGAAGAAATTGCATGTATCGGCAGAAAACTTATGATGTAGAATTTTCTATATATACATACATTTACCAAAAAATGCATTGGTAAGTAACACATGATAGCATCATGTGTTATACCTATATAATTAGCCTATCTAATGGACATCTTAAACTACAAACAGGTATTTGTACCTGGTGCATTTCTTAACTACTGTAGTCAAAACGAAAAAACATTGATCCATTCATCATTCTAAAGTTCTCAGGCTTGAGATTTTTCATTGAGTTGTTCTGCTATTGTTGTATTACACAGGAAACCCCATAAGTCTATGTTTTTGTTTTGTCCTCCTCCTTCTCCACCACCAGCCTCAATACTAAATATGACAACACCAACTGTTCTTGACAACCAAACAGGTACAAAAACATGGCTTGTTTTGGCCAAACAGCCTGTGGTGCAATTTGGAGGTACTTCTCTACAGCTGGGAGGCCTATTCTAACACAGGCCTAGCACATGCCCATCACTGTAGACAGAGGCCTGCTAGTGACACTGTATGTACTGGTGTAGAAATTGTGGATTGTGTTATTCTGTTGTTGGCTGAGATGCTCTGGGTTGCAGCTTGGACACAATGCACATAGCAGCTGAGCTAGTAGAGAATTTTGTTATGTGTGTTTTGTTACTACTGAGAGAAACCGGTGAGAGTGCGGTTAAATTTAGAATTGGTAGTTCTCTCTTAAATTCACCAATCCATGTAGGTGTGTGCATAGAAAACATCATCGTCATGTTGTTTGATTAATACAAAGTGTCTCTGGGTGTCTAGAATAGCAGTTGTGAAACGGGCAGTTTGACAGAGGTCATGTCCTGTGAACTGTTGCTGCTTTGTAAAATCACTGTGAACCAGATCAATAATGTGTTTAAACTGCATAAACTCAAAAAAGTCCAACTTCCTCATCTTTAAGCTTCTAGTATTACCATTCTTTTATTCCGCTTCTGTTTTTTTGACCTCACAAACAAATTACATGAGGTGGGAAGAAATTTTATGTATTTGGGGAAAACTAATGATGTAGAAAATCCTGTATATAAATTGGCCACAGACAAGCACTCCTGCTGACTCAAACCACTTCGGCTCTGTATTGCGGCCCAGTAAGAGCCTCTTATGTGCAGATGGCCCCCGGCATAAGCTGTCTCTGAGTGTGTGTGTGTGTGTGTGTGTGTGTGTGTGTGTGTGTGTGTGTGTGTGTGTGTGTGTGTGTGTGTGTGTGTGTNCGGGCCTGTTTGGAGAAAAAGGCAGGCTAAACCACATATACCTGTATAGGTGTGTGTGTGTGTGTGTGTGTGTGTGTGTGTGTGTGTGTTGTAGGACATGTTTCCAGGTCTTTTTGATCCCCACAGAATTTTGTGCCAGCCAGTTAATGTGACACCTGCAGCCAGCTGTGAAGTAAGGGGGGTGAAGACACATTGAGTCAATAAAAGTTTCCCCTGTGTAATCCTTTTAGAGTGGCAAGGCGTTTGAAGTGAAGGCCACCGTCTTATGGAACATGAGGTGCACTATGCACTATAATCTGGTTAAAGAAAAGCCAGTGTGTGGCTCCGGCTGTGTGGAAACACAGACAGGAAAGCTGGACTGTGGAAATCTAAGTGACTGCCCTTTACTTGTCAATTTAAAGGGTGAGAAAGGCGAAGAAAACCGATTTTATAGGAAGAAATGATTCAAAGTGACATAATGTTGAAAAACTGTTCAGGGGTATAATCTGAGTGCGCTGATACATATCAAAGGGAGCAAACCTGGGACATAGAGCTTCAGTGGACATTTTTGGGGAGACAAATCAAAACTGTCTCTAGGATAAAGTTGCTCTTTTAAATATACATAGCACCATTTATCTGTCCTGGCCCTTTCAAGTTTTAGACATTTTTTCTTGTGGTTCTTCAATGCTCTTAGTTATGGGGGAGATGCAGTGCCAAGCTGACTTGAGATGAGAAGTGCACGCTGGTCAGCTTGACTTGCCTGACCAACGATCTGCTAGTCAGAAACTCCAATGAGTAATCAACAGTGAACTAGAACTACCAGCTAGTAGGAAGCTGCTTGGTCTAGCTAACAAAAACGCAGTTTGGTGCTGAAGTTGTTATTGAAAGAAGACGCAAATGTAACTATTTTTTGCACCTGGAAAAAATACAAAATTAAGTTAGGAGAAAGAGAGCTTCTAATTTAAACAATAACTGTTCAATGAGGAGATTTTTTTTTTTTTAAATGTTCTGATTGGCAAGAACAGGTGCCATTTATCTGTGTCTACAAACATAGCAGAATGTGAATGCTCTAAAATCTAGAAATGCATTAGATCCCTTCTAAAAATGCTTTTCAATTTTAACAGTTCAAGCAGTAAATATGCCTTAATATGCTCGGATTAACCTGCTACTACCACACATGCTAACATTATCTCTGCTATTTTGGTTACTTCCAGTCAGCACTGAAAAAAGAAAACTGAATAACTGCTTAGCAAATACCATGTCAAGTAGAATTGTACCTAGAAATTTCAACTTCCCAAGTAGCATTTTATTTCAAATGTTTTAGAATTTCTCTACAAAAAAAGTCTTGATTAGCTGTCAATGACTAACTTGGAGATGTTTTCCACAGAAAAATACCCAAATAACTGAATCCCCCAAATACTGAAATGTGAAGAGGTGGAAGTTCAGTGTGAGTTGAAGTTATAAAGTTGGCATAAAAAATTAAGAATGTGGTATTTTTGTTCTGACTGTAATAATAAAGGCCCTTTTCTTCACCTGTCCTGTGTCTTTTCTTTTGTTTTCCCATGGTTGAACTGCAGAGCAGCAGGGCATGACTGTGAAGCCTCGACGATGGAATGGGAGAACAGAAAGGCTGGAAGGCAGTGATACACTCAAAAACAGAAAATAACTTCAGCTTCCTCTCTGGGCCATCCCAGCAATGTGAAAGTGATGATACATTATGTTAATTTGTACTTCAGCTGCGTCTTCAATAGCAGCAAAGCAACAACAACTAAAACTTGCATGTATGTGAGGGAACATTTGTGTGATTAAAGAAATACTTCTAGATTTCCCATGGATTTGCTTTTTAATCACACAACATTTTTCAGATCATGAAATTAATTTCAATATCAGACAAAGAAACATAAAGAAATTCAAAAATATATTTAGAAGTTATTAGTTTGTTCAAGAAAAAGCTATTCACACCAACACGATCTTCTGTGGAAATAAAATTGCCAATAGTTTTATTGTGATTTACCATGATATAACTCAGATCCACTTACTGCTAGTCCAGTCAGAATTCAAAATGGCTGAGATAGAAACTATAGCAACATGAAGTAAACTAAAAAAATATATAAAAAATACAACACAATCATGTTCAGATTGTTAAAATTTCAAGGACAGATGTGAAACAAATTCACTTGCATAAATCAGTCTGAACAGTGTTACAAAGTCAACTAGTTGATCTACATCAACAAGTAAACATTCACAAACAGAGTTAACATGGCCTGGTGGTTATTATTCTCAGGCAGCCTTCCAAAACTACTCAAAGAGCTTGCTGACAAATCATCCAAGATGTCACCAAAGAACCAAGCTTCACTCGCCTCAGTACAGGTAAAGGTTTCTAATACAATAAAAAGAAGACTGGCCAAAAAGATCCATTCATTCAAGAGCTGCAAAGCAAGAACTTTTGTTGATCAGAAGAGAAACAAAGGCTTGTCTCGTTTTTGTGAGGTAACATTTTTGTGGATGAACATTATGGTTGAATTTCCTCTACAGTGATGGAAAAAGTAATTGATAAGATTGTAAATTCTTGATGGCAAAGGTTTCCATCAAGTTATTGGCTTGTTATCAATAATTTTTCTTTCCAAAGCGTTTAGATAGCTCTTTTTTCTTAATAAATCAAATCAACATTCTTGTATTTGCTTGGGTTATCTTTCATATTTCTTTGTATGTTCATAAAAACAGAAGAAATCTGTAAAAGGGGGATTTTGAAGCGCTGTGCAAACGTGTTGCAAAATCTGAAATTGTCACTGAAGGCAAGGCAACACTTCAGTATTTAACTGAGGTGAATGCCATCCTGGTTAAAACAAACAATCACCCCTCCATGCTGCCACCCCCAACTCAGCATTCAGCAGTTCACCACAGACACCCACAATTACCACTCATAAATTGGAGAATGCGCTTATATCCATTCAGCTATTCCACCCACTGACCACGACTTTTTATTGTACAATCTTGGTCTGCAGCCTCAGCCCACCCTGCTCTAATTGAGCACTCGCTAAAGAACCAAAGCAATCAGTCACTGCCTACAAAAAAGGTGTCCGTGTGTGTTTTTTCACCAGCCAAAGATCAAGCGGTTCGTTTAATTTCCATTATACTGACGAGTGGGAGTGTGGGAGAGAGGAATAACGCGCTGTTATTTTGTGGCGCATACAGTCGAGCTCTGAAAACTTCCACTTTGTTGTTTAGTACAGGAAATGAATTCAGGTGGAAGGCTCATGGGGCAGGGGGTTCAGTGGAATAAAGCCCAGCATCTGTTTGCGCCGCATTGTTTTCTGGGTGCTTTTAAAAGGGACCTGCCTCGTAACACAACATGAAAACAGGCTCCGAGCCGCACTGAGGCAAAAGCCTGTTAGCGAACTGTTGCTAGATTATCCCTCTGAACAGCATTTCTGGCTTATTGAGCTCTGAGATTTGTGTGTTTGTGTGTCTTATTTCCTTTTGCTTAATTTTAACTGTTCCAGCCAGTAGATTAAAATAAATTGCTGGTATAGCCAGAAATAAAACAGCAGCTCTGAATAATAGGACAGCTTGTATATATGTACACAGTAAAAACGGCAGTGTTGAATTAACACCCAAAAGTGTCTATATGTGTCCAAGTTAGCAGGTGTTAAAGTAACACTTTTGAAAGTGTTAAAAGATTGACACCCATTTTTTTGTTAAATTAACATTGGTCTATATACTGAAATGGGTTTAAGAAAAATTAAACTTTCCATTTCTGTGTATTGTTTTGGATATTTTCCACTGGATTTGATTGATATTGACACCTTGTGGGTCAATTATTTACTTTTTTTTAACACCACATTATGTTTCGTGATCAACACAACACTGGTGTTACTTTTAATATATTTTAACATCAGCACCTTTGTAAATGTTAAAGTGACACTGTATTGTTGAATTTAACACTGGCTGACTTGGACACATATAGACACTATTGGGTGTTAATTCAACACTGGCATTTTTACTGTGTATAAGGTAGGAAATATAGATGTTCTTGAATGTCTATGCTGTACAAGTTGAAAAGAGTTTTAGTCTCAATTTGAAATCATTTGTGTAATGCATTACATCTGATATTGATACACACATCTATACACTTTGATCTAAGCAGAGTTATTTCAATAATATTACTGTGGTATATATTCATTATGCACTGTAAGCACATGAGCCAAACATTTATAGCTTTTCTTTCAACTTTTATCAAACTGTCTGAGGTGGTATGAATTGTAATCAGATATTTCTCTTCCTGGTGTGATATGCATTCAAGTTCATTTTTGGGGGACTTTGTGGTCAGTTGGACCTGTAAGATTGTTTGCTGGAAAATCAACCATTTTTTTGAAGCCGTCAGCCCTATAGTTTGATTTCTACTATCCAGCAGAGACACATTCTTTGCTGTGCAGTTAAAATTAAGTCAGTTTCCCCTCGGCAGACAAAATGTGGCCTGAACTGCTGCACACCTGTACTAGTGAAGTACACTGTGACTGAACCACTGGAAGGAAATCCCCAAGGCCGATGAAACATGTCACTTCCATTTGCCTCTGGCCAGATGACAGATTATTGCAAAATCCCAATGTTTTCTGCATTTCTTCTGGATTTAGAGAAGACTGATGGATTGCAAGTGATTCGACAGAAACAAACAGTAATGTTCACCAGCGTAATATTAATATTAGTTTTAAAAAATATAGATGTTAATTTTGATACACCTTCTTCTTCTTGACTCTTCTAAAAACATGTTTACAATGACAACTGGCTTCTTTATCCACAGGAAAGTGACGATGTAACTTATAATAATTTCACAGAACCTTGTTTCAAAAAATATCAGGACTATAGCTTTAATATCTCATGACTCCTGGGAGAACTTGGAGTTGCAGAATGTTTTGCAAGTGAAGGTCAGAGGCTTGGAAAAATGTTTACTTTCTGTGACTAGTCCCACACAGCATGCGGCTCTTTTTCTCACATGAGCAGTTGGATTACTCCGGGCTGACTCGTTCTGACCCAGAGCTACAGATGGCAAAGAGGCTGCAGCAGGCAGAAAGACAGATGGGCGCACAAACAGAAATGTGTGCGACTCTCAGCTTTTAGAGGAATTAAAGATTTCACCAGTAACCAATAAAAAACAACATATTGGCTTTGGCAAAAAATAAATAAAAAAATTACATTTAGACTCAGAACAGAGAAATTGTTTCTACCAACATATCTCTCTGTTGCATCGTTCACTGATGGCCATGTGACACTGATATAAAAATAGGCTGTTACTGTACCTTCGACCGCTATGGGGAAGCTATAGAAAATCTGTCCCAGTGTGATTTAAGAGAAATGAACGCAGTCAAATAAAGAAAAGCCTGAGAAAGCTTAATAAGTTTGCACAACATCTCGGAGGGAGATGATATGCCAAACATACACACAAGCTCTACAAAAAGAAACAGGCATCTGCCACATCTACTTCAAGCTGTTGCAAAGACAGAATTGCCAAAATCAGTTTGGAGGTTCATTATGATGCCAAAGCTAATCAATAAAAGATAATTGCATTCATTTCCAAATAGAGATCTTACGAGAAACCCTAAAACCTTTTCAAATAGATGTGATTATGAAAAAAACAAACAAAAAAAAAACAAAGAGCAAATACACAAATATTTCACTATTTGCTCTGCAATTAGGGTGTTTGTCTACAATT
Source organism: Micropoecilia bifurca (assembly GCA_903067075.1). Taxonomy (NCBI): domain Eukaryota; kingdom Metazoa; phylum Chordata; class Actinopteri; order Cyprinodontiformes; family Poeciliidae; genus Micropoecilia; species Micropoecilia bifurca. The sequence continues at coordinate 59,882 of CAEGAF010142802.1, read as the reverse complement.
ATTCAAATTAAAGGGTTTTATGTATTCAGATAAGTGAGTTGATTTTTACCAGTTCCTGAAATTATTTAAATCTATTATGACAGGCCTAAGGAGAAGAGAACATGGAAATGCCATGTGTGAAAGAGAATGACATTTCCATGCTTTTTCACACACCCCTTCCTGCTAAAGGTGGATTGCTATTACAATGTTCTGTATGGCTTTTTTAACCTCTGAGATCATTATGGAGAACCTTTGCCCCTCCCATCCTCACAAAATGGCATCAGTCCACCGAGGTTAGGAGACATTCATTTCTGCACAAGATTTTTAAAGTCCCACAGTAGCAATTCAATTCAATTTTGTTCAGGTCTGGATTTTGACTTGGTCATTGCAAAACCTTGATTGTTTTCTTTTCAGTCACTCTGTTCTAGATTAGCTGTTGCTTTTAGGGTCATTGTTCTGATTTAACCCCACTTTCGACTAAAGGCCTCTAATTTTCCTTTAAAATACTTTATGATATATATTAGTTCATAGTCAATGTGCCCTCATGCTCTGGCCACTAGACAAGTGCAAAGAATGACCCTTCAGCCACTGTGCACCTATAGCACTGTACATAATGGCCAAATATCATTTTAACCTGATCTATCCAAGTGCTAGTTGTCCTGTTAAGAGCTCCAGTTTTTTTTTTTTTTTACATGTTAACTGAAACCTGGAGTTCTTGTATTGTGCAGCATAGAAAGCTCTGACCATGAAGGAAATTTCAGGGGACAATAAAACAAAGGAAACTGTCTAAATGATTTTCACTTCTAAAAATGAATTGATTTCTATATTTTGTTTAAAAGAAACCACAGGAGAATGGAAAAACCAACAAACTCCTGCTTTTACAGAGGTGTTCACACAGAAGGAGCAAAGCAGTTCTTTTTCACACATACTCTCCACTTTGACTTCGTCTTTGTTCAATGCGGCTCAGTTTGACGTTACCTATGTAGGCCTCAATTTCAGACCCTTTCACGCAGTAATGACATATCCGTCAATTAAAGTCACCTGGAGATTGGAACATTGCCTATTATTAATTACCTACTATTTCTATCAGCAGTAGCTGCCATTCAGACATTATTCATTCAAAGAAATCTACATTTTTCTGAAATCAAAGAGCCATTTATTTAGTAATTACAGTGCAAAGTGAGTCAGACGCCAAACAAGGCAGCTTGAAATATTAAGTCTAACCGACAGCCACAAAGTTTATAAAAATCTGGCGATTGTACGATTTAGGAACTAAACAGCTTGTTATTAGGCACCTTTGTTCCTGATAAACAAAAAGCTTTAAGCACCCATTCAATCACTGTCAGTTTTCTTCTTTTTCCTTTGTATCATTTTGTTCAGTCTGATCCTAATGGATTGTGCTCTATTCATGTCAGCTCTGCGGTGCCATTACAGAATCCCTGCCTGCAATCTAAATGGTGTTGATTTTAATAGCTTTTATTTGTTTCACACCCATCTCAACTCAAGTCCACTTATTTTGTCAAAGTGATCACAGGTCAACAGAGGGAATTTCGTTGCAATGACTTCAGGGAACAATTTCCATCTCCGAAATAAGAAGTTGTTTAATTTTAATTGCTTCATTGGTTCCAAAGTTCTTTATTGGCAGTTTAAGCAATTGTTTTTTCTATCTGACAGCTTTGACTCATTTGTCAAATGACACCCTGAAACCACTAGGTGCACACTTGGAGCAAAACGGAAGACAAATGGATGAAAATGATTTCAAAATTCACATGAACAAAGCCAGACTGGGTGAGTCTTCAGATCTTTCCACACACACCTGAAGAGAAGGGAAATCGTACTCCAAAAACACAAAGATTAATTGCATCATTAGATTCTTGTAGTGTCAGTGTGATGACAGCTGTATAGAAATTCAATGTAACAGCTTGAAGAACACATTAGGTGCAAAAGCTTACGTTTGAAATTCAGCTGAAAAATGCCTCTGTTTTGATCTGTGTGATGAATTAAGCCAAACCCCACAAGAGAGAAGTAACTTGTTGTTCCATAATCAGTCCAAATGATATTTAGTTATGAAAAATTACTTTAATCTACAGTCAGAGTCTGCATAATGAAGCACAACCATGCGTAGCATGAGCGTTTGGTTTGGGGAGCCTACCATTATTTGCTCGCATTGTGGCTGCTGAAGAAGATAAATGCTTTGCAGGATTAATTACAGGATTGCCTCACAGTTTGGGAGCTTTTTTCCCCTTAAAAGTTTAGCTGAAACACAGTTTTTTTTATTGTTTCATAATTGTTCTTGTTTAAATTGGATGTTTTATTATAACATCATAAACAATCCTGTGTCAATTGATTGCTGGATATTAAATTTGATCATTTCATAAAGTAGCTCTGACTCATAGACAGCAAGTCAAATACATGAATGAAACAATGGGTTCCTGATGAATAAATTACTTGAAATTGAAAATGTCCCATTTTTTATTTTATTTTTGTTGCATAAATTGGGTTTTTATAATTTCTGATTGCAAAGAACGTTTACATAGTTTGTTGAATGCAGCCATTGGAAAACAAAAGTAGTAATAATCTCACACTTCCAAAGTTAGAATGGGTTCATGATCAGAATACTGATACAAATCATTCAGTTGTTTTGCCTAGTGCCGAATCTCAGCCAGCCGCTTTATTAAAACACTGCCAAGCTTACAAAAATGATGGATTTGCTAATATAAAGTTCTTGAAAGTTGGTTAATGTGCTGCTCCAACATTTGATTAAAACAAACAACTAGTCTCAAAAATCATCATCTAAATAGCTCAAATATTCCTGAGGAATTTATGGATCAAAGATGGTCAGGAAATGACAGGAACAGTACTGCATTCTAAATTAGTTAAGTAACCCATCACAACACAAGAGAGACAAAAAGATCTTCCAGGGAGGCACAGAGGTTCCATACTAAAGAGTGAATTTAAAGACACTTTTAAAAAGTCAAGATGTTACTATTTCATCAAATCAGGGTCTTAATTAACATAATGTCAACTCAGGTGGAAAACAGCACATACAACATGATGGACTTACTGTTGCTATATGATCTAACCATGAACTTTACTGCAAACCTCTACATGACCCCCATTACAATGTTTGCAGTCGCCCCCATATCGAGACAGAGAGAGAGAGCAAGATAAACTACACTTACGTCCTTTGGGAAAATCAAAGAAAGTCCTTGCACCTTGCAGTGTGCTATCCATCACACATAGCAATGGACCAACACAGCCCATTGTGCTGTGAGGCATGGAGCCATTTTTACAGCCTGGTACTGTAACACTGTTCACAGCCCAATTCTGGCCCATTGTGGTCAGAGCTGATCAGAGTGCGGAATAATGTCCATTGGTATTCCAGGTGAGGTCTGGTCCCTATGAATATTTGAGCCATCCGTGGACTTGCTATCGAGCCGAGGCGTAAAGATGCTGGCTACAGTTCAAAGTGCTTTCAGCATCAAAAGGAGCACAAGGCTGAAGCAATTTCTGGGTGAGACAGTGACGATACAAGAGGGTTCAATGGCAGGCCGCAGATGGAAAAGCTCCATTAAGATTAGTTATAAACCATTAAAATAAAATAAAAGGGATTCTAATCTTTCTCTGTATGGGTTTCCATCTGATCTCCACATGAATCATGGCAGAGTTCATAAGGTATAGATAGAGCATCCATTGTATTGGCAGATGATAAAGATTTACCTGATGCCGGCCCAGTAAATCCTGCACTCGCATTCAATAGTTGGTGTTAATCAATCATCTTCGAGCTGAAGTACTGATCCGTAGTCAGTTCAGGTCATTCCGGTTAATGTGAATACGATGATCAAAAGCAGGCAGTTGGTGATTCCAGTTCAACAGTCCTCATCTGAAAAACTGGATAAATATCAGCTAATGTGCTCATAGTAACTGCCTGGCAGCACAGGCTCATCAGAATTGGGTAGTGGTGCATCTCGGAGTGCTAGTATCGGACGTGCACACACAACGTGCACATCTGCAGTTGATTAGAGAAAGGTCAGTGTACCGTCTGTCTCCTTTGCTGTTCATATAGTCACAATCAAGCTGCGGATAAACCCCATGTCTTAAAAACGGATGTGGAGATTGTGTTGAGATTTTGGGCTTAAGTAGGAACAAATAAGTCTACAAATCCAAAAATGATCCAAGCAATTCCAAGGGGTTGAAGTACGAAGGGTATGAAAAGCGAAAGATGTTAACAGGCAGATTAAAGGAAAAATATTATCATATTTTAGGACCCTAACACATGAAATCACCACATGAAGAAAGTCTAATTGGTTTTCATTGTTCATATGACTTTTTACAGCTTTGTAGTCATGTTTAACTTAAAATGATGACTGAGTAGCAAATATGAATGATAATGAACCATCTAAATCCACAGTGTCCAATGGAATATTGACCTGCAATGCCGAGAAAAAATATTTGCCTCCTTAAGAGTTTTCTTCTATGTTTTTTCTTTTTTGGTCACAGTGAAATGTTTCAGATCATCAAACACGATTTTACTGCCAGAAAAACATGACCAGAGTGAACACAAAATTAATTTTCAAATGATAATTTTATTGATTAAAGAAAAAAAGGGGTTATTCAAGTCAACCTGCCCCTACATAAAAATATAATTGACCCCAGTCCACCTGTGGATTTAAGTAATCAAGAGATTAATTAGAGCGAGCTTGTCAAAACAAACATAACTTGATAAAAAAAGAAGAACAGATTAGATGCAAAGTCACTGACATGCAACTATGCCTTTCAAACCATTCCCAAGGCTTTACAAACCTCTTTCCACAGTGAATGTTCCACTAGTGACTGTCCACATTTACATTTTGAACACGATGATGACTCATCCAGAAGATCACAAAAGAACCCAGAACAAATAAAGCACTGAGTGGCCTCACATAAGGTCAGTTAGTCAACAACAGGAAAGAGACTGGGCAAAAATGAACTCAATGGAAGAGTCCAACCACTGCAGACCAGCAAGAACACAAAGACCTGCAGCACCCCACGTCTAAAACAACATTTCAATACTTACCAAGAAGCTTTAAAAATATATCTAAATAGTGGAACATTTTGGAAGGTTTGTCCCATTACATCTAGAGTAAAACTATTATAACATTTCAGAAAATTAGCTTCATGCCATCAATCAAACACTTGAATCAAGATTTGGGAGTCGCTTATATTTAAAAGCTGGACTAAAATCTGATTCAAATTATGTGGCATAATCTTTAGCAATCAATCATTCTTAAAAACCTTCTGATATGGAAAGGAGAATAATGTTATTATTCAAAGCAATGCAAAAAAAACATCTTGGTCGTTAGGGGCGAGGTACAAGAAGACGTTTCGTAAGGTGGAAAATACTTTAGAGAGCTGTATGTAGGGCAATGTGTATTTTTTTTTAAAATTTTTAAAAAATCCATCTGAAATAGATCCAGAGATTTTTTCCATCCCCAGTTTTAGGTGCATTATTTAGTTGTCAGAATTCAACGTTCCACATAGAGCATCTTTAGGAACTTTTCAGCGAATTCTGGTCATAGAAATGACTACAACTACCAAGAGCTATAACTCCAGAGACGTTGGATGAGTAAAAGTGATATAAGGGAAAAAATATTAATGCATGCCCATCATAAGAGTTTTTCCTCTGAATATTAGTATCATGTATGAAATATTAAAACTTTGATTGACTCATCTTGAACTTTACATTACCTGCTCAAACTTTTGTCATCTGCTGAGATAGTCTCATTGTTGGGTATGTTTGTTAAAAAATGAATGAAGATATACATGATCAGACAGCAGGGAGAGAGAGAATCAAAGCATGAGTGAAAATAAAATAATAGAGAAAAACACGCTCATTTATTTTTCATGGCTGCTTTCTCTGGTTAAACCTGCAGCAGTCAACAGAAATATAAATGAAGCTTTTTCTTTCATGAAAGCAAATCTCTGGGTTTGCGATACATCACAAACCGAGAGATTCGAGAAAGGACTGCTGCGGTTCTTTCAGGCTGTTTGCCTTTAAGTTACAATCCTGTAGTTTGCCATCGTCAGTGTGTGAATGTATGTGAATGGGAACGACATCTTTGAATGAAGAACCTGAGGGTCTGATGTCATTTCATTGCTGTGATCTGATCAAGTCAACTAGAGTTGCAATCAATATTTTATTGTTGTTTGTAATTTAGTAAATCATGTGAAAGCATGTAATAAAAGTGGATGATTGAAGGATATTAAGTTTATGTTCACACAGTAGCATGTAAATTCTACCCATGAAGTCCACATTCCTGGAGTTTACTGTGTGTTATTCAGTCCGTTGACTTCACTGTGTCAGCAACAGGTCAATCATCGGAAGGGACTGAAACAATGACAGCAGAAAATGTTATGAGGGAGAAAGGTGGAATATAAATATCAGTCATCAGATGGGAGGGAAAAAAAGAGGGAAGCTAAAATACAAACACAAACACGGAGTGAGCTAGTTTACAAAAACAAAGAGCTGGCACAGAAACAAAAATCCAGCTGCTGAGCAGTGAAGCAGAAAAAGTCTTTGATATAAATAACCAACAAGGAGCATAGGTGTAGATGATCAAAAATACCTGACAGACTGGAAACCCAGCTGAAGCAGAGAGACGTATAAACCCAGACAACGAGACAAACATCGAAGTCGGAATCCGACATTTTCTCACAGAACCTAAGTCTCTACAGAATTTTATATGATAGAGCAACACAATGTGAAGAGAGAAAAAAATAGCACCTAAAATACCCCAAAAAAAATTATTCAGAAAGAAGGTTGGCTTAATTTAAGAGTTTAATTTAAGAGACAACTGCAAACCTACAAGGACATAACCATCCAACTAAACTGACAGGCCGGCCAAGGAGAGCATTAATCAGAGCAGCAGCCAAGAGGTCTCTGGAGGAGATACCGAGATCAACTATTCTGGTGGGAGAACTACTTGCTGTGCATTTTGTTAAGATAGATTTCATGGAGAGGCATCAAGAAACAGTTGAAAAAAAAAAATAAAAAATTCAAAACCTGGGTTGCTTTTTGACACAAGTCCTGTAGAATACATTGCAAACATGCAGAAGAAGGTGCTGTGGTGGGATGAGAGCACATTTTTATTTTCTGATCAGCATGCCAGGTACTGTGATAGATCACTGTACATCAAACCTGTGCTAGAGACTGGGGCCTCTAGCAGGACAACAACCCTAAATATTTAGTCAGAGCTACAGTGGAATAGCTTTGATGAAAGTCATTTGTGAGAGGAGTTATAAAATTTTGTTCAGGGTCACAATCCAACTATTTGAGCGAGCTTAAACTGTTTAATAAAGAAGCCAAAAATATCTGTCTCTGTATGTTCAAAGCTGGTAAAAACCTGCGTCTTGAATTACAGCTTCAAGACTTGCAGCTGTAATTATTGCGAACAGTGTGCATGATTTGTGGTTTTGACTTAATATGAGATTATTAGCTACAGAAAGGAACACCACCTAATTAATCAAAGTGTTGCAGTAGTGATCTACCTGTAATTTTGCTGTATTTTCTTATCTTTTACAGGTTAATCCCATCATTTCCTGTTGCTAAGGGCGTGTGTGTTTCACTGAAAATCCAGATAACCTTTCAGATGATAAACTTTTCCCCTGTGATTCACACATTTCCTGTGCTAAATTATGTTAATGCAACATTTGAACCATGAGCAGTCAATGAGGACAAAGAGAGAGAGAGAGGAGAGGCTTATTTTTTATTTTTTTAATCTGGTACATGACGCAGAATCCAACTTATGCTAAATGAAGAGAGAAAGGAATTTAAATTTGTTTATGTTTTAATAGCCAGAGGTGCAGAAAAGACTTGGTATTATTTGGAGAATCACATAAAGACAGAGGAAGCACAACCTTGAATTACTACGCCTCAGGCAACGTGTCTCTGTGAACCTTTTAATGCCTGAATGAGGTTGACATTTGTTCAACATATATTGGATAGGTTGATTTTAATTCCATTTTACCTAGATGCAATGCTACTTAACATGCTATTGGTTGGCGTTTGTATGTCAACCAATTCAGTAACACCTTTAGCTTTTATAGCGTTGATTGACTGTACTGAGCTTCTGCTGAAGTTCTAAGTTGGTTTCCTTAATCCATATTAACGAATATTTGGTGCTTGAACAAGTAAAATAGTCTGTTATAAAACGGCTTTTCAAGTACTTTTGGTTTTATATAATCAGAGAAGGCTGTGGTCCGCAACACCAGCAAATATGTAATATTGTGGTTGTTTATTTATTATTATTAACACATGGGATGTTTTTCAATCAATTTGTGGAAATTTTATTGATCCACATCTTGATTAGATGCTTTTTACATGAGATAATAAAAAAGAAAAAGAAAAGTGAAAATAATCATTTATAAAAACGCTAGCTAAAGGAATTATGAAATAATTCTAGAAAAAGCAGGGCACTCTGTTTTAGGTGGGGTTTTTTTTTTTAGGAAAAACTAGAACTTTTCCTATCCTAACGAGATGTCTGATAATTGGTTTCTAAACAATCTGACTGTAAATCCTTGATTTGTGCAGAAGTATGTGGTGCGGCAGCCTTTTCAAATTCGTAACTATTATATTTGTGAGGCTGAAGGTAAGAAATCTGGGTGTTAAATTTTATTGTTTGTGCAATTCCTAATTGCGCGTCTGCACACATTTCGCACTCATAATTTCCTCACTTTTTGTGTATTTTAACATACATTGCAAGAATCAAAAGTTACACACAAAATGTTTTTTCTGGCGTACAAATCACAGTTTACACATGCAAGTACCCAAAGCTACATAAACAGGCTTTCTATGGATTACAGGCCAAACATTGCACATGCAGACATACAGTCAATTTTCTCCCCACATGCACGTCGCTCAGACTGAATGACTCTGAAATGTCATAAAGTCCTTCACCCTCGTCCATTTTACCATAGCAAAATCTATTACTAAATTAATGTTTTCCCTTTTAATGGCATCCACTAAAGAAGAATACAGTACCATCCCCTTTTATGCAACAGTATTGCACTTCATTTAAAGATACAAAACTGAACTCATTCGCGACCAGATAACATGCCAGTAAATTGTCATCTGCTTAGTATTCTGGAAGCATTGCTCCGTTGCACATCCACACAACTCTGCATACGGCTCCCTGGGGAGGCTAAGCGGTCGATTGGAGGAAGGTTACCCTCTGTGGTTTCAAATTTAAGCCGTCTGATTACCTCTAAAGTTACTAAAACACAGGTTTAAAGTGAAATCAGACACTAATATTAGGCAGAAGAAATCCTAACTGGTAAGAAAGACCAATGACCTGTACAGGAGATTAAAAAGCAGGTTGTCCAGTTGTTTTAGCAAAACCTTAGTACTTATTCACCATTTCATTGGATTTATTTAATGCCCAATAGTTGTCAGACTGAGAGAACTTTCCATGACACATGATGAAAAATTTATCTATCTTTGCACAGCTAACTTCTGTTGACAGCGCTCCCACTATTTACCTAATTACCTTGTGGTTGCCAATACCAGGAGCCCAAGCTCATAAAACACAACAGTATTTACCTTAGAAGAGATGAAGTAGGCTGGGCGAAGATTGTCAGCTTTCTGCTGATTAGCTGCGACGTGATCTTACTGTCAAAGGAGCTCAAACATTATTAACGTGTGTGATCTTACTAAACACGTGTTGTTTGAGCTGAACTCGGAAAAGTTAGAAAGATGCTGGCGCGGCAAGGTTCTCTGAAAGTCACACATAAATCCCAGCCTGTTGGTATTTGAAGATGGCAACGGAGATACGCTGCGGTACGCAAAAGACAGAGTGCATACGATGTTGTGATTGGGAGAAAAAGTTCTTATCTTATCTGCAGGTGGTTTTCCTAGGATAAAACAAACACTCCATCTATATTTCTCCGATTAGTTATTGCTCCTCATCCTCCATGTCTCATCCTTTGGCTTGGAAACCCTCATCTTTAATATCTCTCTTCCTCTGTGCCGCTTCCATTACTGTCAGCCGGTTCCTGCCTATCTGCGGACTAAAAGTGGCTGTGCTTGGCTGATTCCTCAGATAAGAGACTGAATGCTCGCTGTCCACAGAGGAAGAGGATGTGGGGAGGGAGGAAGGAAGGGACAGACGGAGGAGATGGAAAAACTGAGAAGGGATGAGAATGACAAGTACTTTTTTGGGCAGATTTGCAAAATCCACCAGATTTTATGTACCTTTAACGGTTACATATCTAGCCTCATCACTATAAGCACATTTATTTGTTAAAGTATTTAAATTCTTTTTTACTTTTTCATATTTTGTCATGTCAGTCACAAATTTCAATGTGTTTTCTGTTATTGGGATTTTATGTTGCAGAAATGTGGGCCAAAAATGTGAACAGAGTGATGTGCAATTGTTTTAAGCCCCTCAGACCAAATTTTGTAGAACCTCTCTGTAATGCAGTTACAGCTGCAAGTCTTTTAGCATAATGTATGCTTCACAGTCAAGGATTTGCCAAATCCTTGGCCAGCCTTGACCTCTCTTGAGTTAGTGATCAATTGTGAACATCTTTTTTCCAAGTTGTTTCAGAGATTCTCAGATTTATTTCCATACTTTGATTAGGCCATTTTAACACAAAAAAATCTGCACCTTTTCTTCATACATTATTCTGTTTGTAGGCTAGTGATTTCCATTCTGATTAGAGCAGATTTACTCGGCACATTTACAAATTCTGCAACCGCTCTGGTTTTCCCAGGGGCTTCTTGACTACACAGTGCTCTCCTTGTTCAACCTATCAGTTCAGAGTTTAGAGTTCTGTTTCATTCAAAGGTTTGGATGATGCCTTAGATTTCTCCACAAGTTTCTCCTTGACCTGTCTGCATCATGTGTTCCTTTGTCTCCACGATGCTAATTTTCTCTAGTAAAGCTTTTGAGGCATTCGTTGTGAGATTAAATTAAACACAGGTTGACTCTGTTTTAAAATTAAGGGACTTATGAAGGCAATTGGTTTCACTGGGGCATCATATGGGGCATCATAGTAAAAGGGGCAGAATGAAAAGGTTTGACATGCCTTTCATATCTTAACATGAAAAAAGAGGGTAACTGATTTTTTTCTCCTCTTAGTTTATAGCATGAAATCCCAACAGAAGACAAGCAAAACCCAGTATGTATACAGAAAAATCACGTTTCAGCACTGAATAAAGCAGACCGCGTTACTTGACTTGCAGCACAGAAAAAAAAAACTGCTACATGAAAGGATTTTTTTTTCCACCAGTCATGGACGGATGGTACTGTATCAGCGGCGGATGATGAATCATTTGCATTTACATCAAATGGTGATGAGGGGAGTTGTGGGGGAGATGGGGGGGAAGAACGAAGAAGGGCTGAGGTCAAGCTGCACTTCACAGAGGAGACACTAATCTCCTGCGGAGGGAAGAAAGACACCAAGCTCTGCAAAGGATGCAGTTGGAACGGGGTGAGGACGGAGGAAGATGAACACAGTGGAACATCACTTACTAACTGCTGACGGAGGTGTAGCACTTGAGGTGATCTGGGAAATGAATGCATTTCAGTCAGCACACACTGCTCAGAGCCTTCTTTGTTCAGCACACTGATGCTTTGTGAAATAGACAAGCTGAGATAATGTAGGTTGTAGCGTAAGGAAAAAAAAAACTGGGGGAAATTAAAATTCAAAGACAAGAGACAGAGGTGTGTGCATGAATTCAGAATTATACATGTTTCCACTCACCACTACTGGTCTGATATCTTGCTGCCGATCCATCTACAAGACAGTAGCTCTCCTGTGGACCGGCCTCCGCAGCCTCTTTATCTCTTTCTGTGTTACTGCTGTAAGCCTTGTGAGAAACTGAGCTCAGCCTGATTACAGCAGGGGTCTGGCCATTATCACCATTAATCATGAGTCCATTCCACCATCAGTTACCCAGCATGCCTTCAGTAAAGGACAGTTTTCTGCAATGGACAGCCAGTTGAAGCTGGAATGTCGACTTTATGGAGGTATTCTGAACTTTAACCGGAACACATTACAGAGTTTTCATCTGACTAGTAACCCTTAAATGCTTTTGACCTTCAGCTACCAGGGGTCAGCATAGAACTGAGCTTGGAGGGCTGAGAAAATATTAAGTATTCCCTGAAAGGGTTTTTCACTAAGAGCTGATAACTTTCTGTTTATGGTAACAAAAATTATGTTTTATTTTATTTTTCATTGACTGCTGGTAAATGAAAACTGCAGTCAAGCTATGTGCTGAAAATGTTTGGTAAAAACTTGGCACATGTTAAATAAAAGCCAAGTTGTTGTAAACAAAGGAAAACAGAATGTTTTGTGCTGAATTTTCAGAACATAGTGCATAAAACAGCAATAAAAAAACAGCATCGCAAGCAGAGATAACCTAGATCATTAAAATCTGCTGTTTATCAGGTTTTTACAGAGACATTGGAGAAAAGTAGGGGGATTGAATACAAGCTGTAATTTGGCTTAGTTCAACAACGATAAGGTAACTAGCGAGCTCTATGTCAAACCTGATTCCTTACTTGAAGCGTCATCATCAAGTACTGTAGAGGAAAAGCCAAGTCAGATCAAACCAAAGCTTTAATATGTTAGAAATATTGTTAGCAACAGACCTAAAGCTGAAAACTGTCAATTTGAACTTTAAATTTTTTTTTTCCTTTTTAAGATATGTACAGCATTTTAATAGATCAAATGAATAACCCAAAGCTGCTAATCTGAATATACAAACTACACTGGTTGGGTAAAGTTCCTGATGTGTACTTTAATATTTATACTATTATATATTTCTTAAACATTCTCCAACAAATGTATTATCAGTCACACTCCCGTGCTATGTAAGTTGATGAACCAATGATTAATCAATTGAATCAATGAATGTGAAGTACTTGACTTGTAACATTGAAAAACTGCTACATGAAAGGATATTTTTTATTTAGAACAGAACCAATTATGAATTCCTTCAGCTAAAATATTATGGTAACTACAATGCTATGGTATTTATTTATGGTTATTTTGATATTGCAACACAGGCTAACACAGAGAGAAAAAGAGAATACTTAAGAGAGTGTTGCTCTTAGTGTTAGGATTTACATTAAGAAATGAACATTAACACCCACTGACTTCCGCAGAAGCTTAGAAGTGAAAAGCCTGTTGACTGAAACATTATCATTACTTGTTCTTTATTTTTAGAGAAACACTGTCTGACTCATTTGCATTAGCTGGTCAAACGGTCTATTAGCTAGCCTGCAAACATGTCGGTTAGCATGCTAACAGTACTTTCGAAAACTGTAATGTGAGCAAAGAGCAGTCCTTCATTCATTTAAAACCAACTGCAATTTGTGTCCCATTGAGCCCTTAATGTTGACCTCTATAGAACTATTAGTTAAAATTATAAAATAACAATTAACTGATTTGTGAAACACTTCAGTCAGTTGTAATTTGGTTTAATTTATTAGGTTTCCGTAAAGCAAGAAAATCCATTTGACAGGACAGGGAGTCTGATATTTTGATTATTTGGTGAGAAACAGCAGAAACAGAACGTCTTATTATTCCCAGGTGTGTCTCTAGTTCTTGTAGCTCTTCATTTTGCAGACAGCCTGCATTATAATAATGACTGCAAGGCATCAGGAACAACCACTTTGTATTTGCAGTTGGGATTGACAGTGCAAGTTTCGCTGATGATTTATGCTTTGAAGACAAAAAGTGAAATATTGGAGCAAAGTTATTCAATGAGGTTTTCTTTCTGGCAAAATTATGTTTTTTTTTTTCCTTTTTTATTGGTCTGCCTCCGATCACCTACTCTTCATGCTGATCAGCTTTGGATGGTAACAGATTTTAAAAATAGATTTGCAAAGTCTCCTGCCAGATAAATATTAAGAAATACAATAGCAGACATTTTTTCTTCTTTTATGTAAAACATGAGAGCTATTCTTCCTCAGATACTATTTTGTATCTGTCTTGAGTTTCTACAGTCAATGAATATGTTTTACTTTTTAAGAGACACACACAGCGATTTTAGACTGGATGAGGTTCATTGTAAGTTGGATTTCCACTGATCAATGGAAAAGCTGTCAAGTCAGACTGACTACTACACTCTTTGGCTTGAAAATCTGAAGAACAGGGATGTAAAAAGATATTTCAAAGGAAACTGTATTTCCCTCCACATGTCAGAGCAGATCAAGATATGTCTGTAGTTAACGTAGGTCACAACAGAGTGACAGACATTCAGCAGATAAAAGTATAGTTGCATAGCTGCTCTTTTTTTCCTCTTGAGCTCCTAGTTCCTGTCACTGAACATGGTGATTTGGAAATATGGGCAAAGTTTTTGGAAATCTCAATCAAAGTGTCAATCTGCACTCTGTAAAAAAGCACAGGGAGGTTCCTGTGTGACACTCCACAAATTTAAGTAACTAAAGTTTACCTCTAGTGACTGTGTGTTTATTTTTCCCAACATCAGTAAAACCTTTTTTTTTCGAACAAATAAATCTTTCTCACATCAGAAAGCATCTTGTGAATCTTTAGAAATGAACTACTTTTAGGTGTGTGACGTGATTTTCCCTTCCAATCTGAGGTGGTTCAGCCCAAAACCTATTTAGGAACAATAAAATGGAAACAAATCAAAATTAAATATGAACATATAATGTCATATCATGTAATTAATTATTTTATGAGCTCATAGAATCATTAATTACATAATAATTACATAATAAAACTTAACGATACATTTAACGTTTACACTTTCCTCACACAAACACAGAGTAATGTAAGCACATGTACTTAGTTTAAGTTAAAAGCAAGAAACTCACAGTGTTACCAATATGTCTGCTTTGTTCAAAGAGGTCTGCAATTACATATATATGTATATTTTATCTTAAAGTAAAAACCACCAGCTCGGCGTTGATGGAAACACGAGCTGAACATTTGTATGCATTACCGCAAACATCGAGAACATTTTAATAATGATTGTGATTTTTGTTTGAAATTGAGCCCTGTTTTTCTCCCTCCAGTGCGTTGGATGTGGAAACAGGTTTTACAGAAAGCGCCAAACAAAACCCGTGCAGTAGGAGAGATCAAAGCAGCATCCATTCACACATGCACACTCTCCAGCACAGACCAGTGTGCATGCTGTGAGCAGGCTGTGCCCTTTGCTGCAGGTCCCCCGCTGTGCTACAGAGACCAGTGCTCTTTTCCCTCTCCATATTCCCAATGCACACACATGGTGATCCCTTTAATGACCGCCAAGAGATCAAATCTTTATTTATCAGACCGGCTGCTGAATAAACGCCACTGGCTGGCTTGGCTGAGTGTTTGAGAATCAAATCCTCTGCCCACAGTGACAGATTTCTGGATGCTTTAATCTCTTAATGAACATGTCCCTGATGAGAAATCATTTATCAAGTTAAGCTTTGGCAGCGGCCTAGATATGCAGTCTTTCATCCTTTAAGGTAGTTTTGAGCGGAACTATGATGGAAATTGCGCTTGGATCAGATGTTCATCCTCATGCTGAAACTCTCACTTTTGTCTTAAGGATCTCTTAAATTTTGCCCATGCAGAGAAACCGTTCGACTTTAGCTTCAATTAAAAAAGAAAACAATGGGTAGGGCTCCTCATTCATGGATACACCCTCCTCTGCTTTGTCTGTATGTGAACATACAGACAAAGCAGACAGCAGTTGTGGTGCACAATGAACTCCATTTTTAATCAATACTAATGTCATTTTAGGATGTACAAATACAACATCCACTTTCTGGAGCACATAGATAGCAATGATAAGAGTGTGATTCTATTTTCTCATACTCGCCAGGAAGTCAAGTGGTTGCTGGGCTCCATCAGCGTTATCCTCCATCACAGATGCTGTTTTTTCTTCTTTCTTTCCTTATGGATCAGATCTGAAGATGCAGCCAGAGTGTCAAGATATCTCATCCGGCTTTAGGATCCCTGAGGAAGGGCTACGCAATTCTGCTCGGAAAAGGATTGTTGGGTCTGCTTCACTTAACCCACCTCCATTCCCCCATCAAGCAACGGAAAATAACTAGATGGATAAGAGAGGATCCCCTCCGTGTGTCGTTCACCAGCACTCAGCTGACTTAAACCTTCTCATTTTCATTAAGCTTGTGCCTATCAGTCAATTACTTTGTAACTAATCAATTAAAATCCAATCATTGTCATGCACCATGACCAATCAGCTTTATGAAGTAAGGTCTAAACATCAGCCTGATGGCTCGGTCTGTTTTTGTCAAGATAAAACTGAGGGGGTTGCCGAGGAAGATGAGCAAAGGAGAGAGGTCGCGTTCGAGAGTTTTGACACAAACGGATAACTAAAAGAGGACTTTCTACTCAAAATGTCAGAGCTTTAAGGTATGTGTTTGTGTATCAAAAGCTCAGCAAAAGCCCTACACTGTTTTTGGGTCTAGACAGTCAATAAAAATCATAGTCATAGTCGCAAGTTCTTCGGAACCTTAGCTAGATGTCTTTATTCAGCATCTTTTCCCCACTAGATGTCAAGGTATCTAGAAGTAGCAATGACATGTTTCCCATTGTATTTCTAGCAAAAAAAAAAGTTATTAACTTTTTTTTAAAATATGAAAACTATGTCAGTATTTAAAAGATGATGTATTTTTTGTGTCACATTGTTTCCAAACAAACATTGTGCACCGAGCAACGCAGGAAATATTTTTAAAACCATGGCAAAACTCTACGGCAGTCAGATTAAATGCCATGTGCTGAGAAAGACAAACGCTAGAAGTTTCAAATGTAACATTTACCACAGAGAAATTAGGAAAAGATCAAATAAATTAGCAGAAGTGGATTAAAAGCACTGAAATAGAAGCAGCTTTGCCAGTGTTCCCAAGTCATTGCGTAGAGGCCGAGCTTTGATTGTTCTTAACAAGATTAAAATTTTGAACAAGTCTAACAAGGCTGCTGCGTTAATAAAGACACATGAGATAAACCTAACGTAGGATGGTAAAAAATAGGGAGGAAAGAAAAACAAAAACAAAACTAATGAACATCCTGATTTTTAGCAGAATTTCTGCTCTGGCCTCTGAGCAAAAAGAAATGTGTTTGATGATTGTAATATTAAAGCAAAATGTGGTGTTACCTTGGAGGACGCTCTGTTTTGGCTTTCACAACCCTCAGTTACATTGAGAATATGTGGGACGCAATAAAGCACTAATTTTTAAGAAAGACCTTGTGTGTGTGTGTGTGTGTGTGTGTGTGTGTGTGTGGACGAGTGTGTGTGTGGACGAGTGTGTGTTGGTGAGAAAGAGAGCATGCAAGCATTTCATTAGACCTGGCGAGAGACTCTATTAGGTAGGTGGGAGTTGCAAAGGTAATCCCTTGATACCTCTGCTGCAGAAACACATCACCGTCTCTTTCTGTCTCTCCCCTCATCCCTCTATCACTTTGTCTTATCACTGCGGCTGCCTAATGATGATGAAGCTGTGGACTCAGCAAAGGAGTCAGAGGAGCATTACCAATGTTGCTCACATAGATGTGCAGTGTAACGGTTCGGAGGTGAGCCAGTGGGTTTATCCTTTCGATCTTTCGATATCAGCAACCTGCAAAAACTGCAGACACAATAAGGGTTTGCTGGGGTTGAGGCTCAGCCCATGTAGATTACAAAAGAAACTATTAAAAACTGATATAATTTATTGTTTTCCATGTGATAATATCATAGAAAAAGCTTATATTTTTAGGAGGTTCTCCTAAAAGTAAAGATGCAGTGACTTGAAATGAGGAAGAATTTAGCTCTTTTGGCCCAAACCGGTGGTATCCTGTTTGGAAACTTAGCTGTAATTTTTTTTTTTTCAGTGAAAATGCCATAAACACTTCTGGATGGTGCTGACAAAACTCTTCACTGTGACTATGTGAAAAAAACCCAAACATGTTTGAAACTGAAATCAGAGGCAGGATAGTCAAATAGGAAGCTTTTTGAAAAGAGAATATTTCTGGATATCTCAAGACATATTTACCAGCAATTCAGGTTGCGAGAGCAAATGAGAACATGACTTACAGCAGATAACAGGAAGGATGAGTCTATTAAACAGAGACAGACGCTGCTGTTTATGTAATGGTAATGCACTATCAAGGGTAATCAGTGATAAAAGATGATAAAGATAGTTTAAATGTCAACTCAGCTTGTTTTAGAGAGAAAGAGAGTTCTTCCAATTGATAATTACTGACACTTCATGCAAGGAAAGCTATGAAAATATGCTTCAGTTCTTATTTCTTCATTGCTTGGAGAATGAAAATTGGAAAAATTGGCATTAGGAAGTTCAAGTTTTACAAAAATCAAATGTGATTAGGGCATCTCCACATGAAAGCTTTGTATATCCTATCCTTTGCTTTTATAAAATTCATATTTCTTTAAAGAAAGAAAACCCTATACATAGAAACTTTACTTGTATGCATAGGGATCAGATAAGAAGCTATAAGTGATGAGATTTTCTTAGGCTGTCCACTTCTCATTCCTCCTCTCTGCTGCCTGCATGCTGTTATCACTCTACGGCTAAAGCAGAGTCTCGTGGTTTGCTTCTGAATCCAGCCAAGTAAGCACATCTTCCGTTGGGGTTTCTGGTTTTGATGGTAAATGCAGGAACATTAAGTGAAGGATAGAAGTACAGCAGTGGACCCGTCTGACCGCATGGTGCACACACAGCAGACTGCCTGACTGCTGCAAGGAGAAACTTCAGTCTCACTTTTCTTATGCCTTTTTCTCTGAAATCCCCTTGTTTCTGCTTGTGTGAACTGGTTTACTTTGCATTGAGGCTGTTTCACCTATTCTTAGTTCACTCATTTCAGTTCAAATGAGAAGTATAAAAACTTGTTTTCGAGCAACTTCTTCATATGAAGAATTGAGAAACAAATTTAAACCCAAAAGCTGGGCTTTATATTAGTCTGGAAACAGAGTGATGATCCTCATGTGATTTGCAATACTTGTCCTGAATCTCTGTGTGGCTTGGTAAAAGTTCATTCTGAGAGCAAATTGTTTTTATTGGTATGTTTAAACAAATTGCTACCACTCCATTTCTGCATCAGGACAAACAATAAATCTGTATCTCACATTCAGAACATCTCTTAATTTTTCACATTCTTAACCTTTATAATTAACATTTTTTCTGCACGTCATAGTGTCTTACCCCTAAACACAGAAGTAAAACTTTTCAAATGTACGATTGAAAATCTTTCAGATACAAGCTCAGAAAAATGTTATCTTCTTCAAAACTCATACGAATTTGTGTTAGCCTTTAACCCAGGAGCAAAATGTCACACAATCTTAGCGCCCCGTCTCTCGTTTCAGTTCTCTGATTGGTTACAGACAGCTCTATCCAAACCTTGGCAGGCAGATCTTTGGCTCTACCTGTTTGTAATACTGCCTGAAAGCTGAAAATTAAATCAGAGACTCCACGCTGATTTACCTCTGCGCATTTGTCTTCCACTATAACGAATTAGTTTTAAATGAGTCTAATTGTCACCCTCCCATGACAGAAGACTGCTCTTTATAAACAAAAACAAAGGCAGCATATTAGAGGTGTTCCTGTGGATACGACAAGCTGAAAAACGCACAAAACCCAGTCCAGAAGTCGCTCATTGCTGTTTGTGCCGCTATTGGTCTAAATATCACCCAAAGGGTGTGTGTCCATGATTCCTCCTGCACTTCTATCCCCCGCAGCAGATGGATAACTGCGCTCGTGCAATAGCTAATGAAAGCAGATTTAGAGCAGGCAGACACCACACGTGCACACATCCGATAAACTCAAAAAGGCACAAACGACCAGGCGCAGTAAAAGCCTGCACAGACGTCGCCATTGTTTCCCATTAAGAGCTATGAAATCTCATTAATGTGCATTAGTGTGTTTGGGTGGGGATTTAGGTGCTGAGAAGATTGAATTAGTTCTGAGCTCGGGTCGCCTCAAAACAATTATTTGTCCTCTGTCATCCTATTAAAAAGCAACTTCCAGTAAAGATTACAGCTCAAAGAAAACACTGACGGCAGCGTTTCACTCTGGCTATTGGCAGGAGGCGTTTCCAGTGATTGGCATCGTGGAGACTGTTAATGACTGGTGCAGAGATGATCCGCTGGAAGATCGTTGGGCTCAGAGGGAAGGTTTGATCGCTTTGGAGATGTGAAGTCAGCAGCAAACTGCACCTTTGGACAACAAGTAGGAGCAGCTTTTATTTATTTATTTTACGTTTTTGTGAATGTGCTTGGTGTCGATGTATTTGCTTTGAACTCGGTTCTTTCACAGCGGGCCATGCATGTTTAGCACTGCTGTTTTGGTCGCAGTATTCTGTAGAACCAACACTGAAAGCCAGCTTGTGTCCAAGGGGAACAAAAACAGATTAATAAAATACAGTATATATAAGAGCACACAAAATATAATACATCAATCTAATATTACAAACATACATTTTTATTTTAGATTTTTTATTAGACCATAGTTTATTAATTTCTAATGATTAATCGATTACTTTCTGTTTTCCTGAAGTATAAATATGTGATATAGAGACCTCTCTGTTTTCCACTGGCCACTAAACTAGATGTGTGTTTATATTTACACGATGAATAAAATGGTAATAAAGGCAACACAGCCTCCCACGCTAACTGTTAGAAAACTAAAGACAATACATTCCAATACATTTGATATTAAACAAGGTCAGACTACAAATCTGATTCTTTGACATAACTAGCTGACTATTTTCACTTGTAGACGGTTGACTGAAAAATATTTGTATGTAGATATAAATATATGAGAATGATATGGGGCCATCATGTCTTAGGTAGGACCCCCTGTCTAAACAAAGTACAAAACTTGACCATTTCACAACCTTTGGTACCAGTACATTTGCACGCCTCAGAACATAAGCTCGTCAAAACACAGCTCACACACACAGCTAAGGTGAAAAGAGTATAACAGATGATTCTGGACTCTGGACCATGTAGAGCAGTGATATCCCAAACTGGTCCTCAAATGTTCGTCTCCTGCCTGGTTTAGGTATTTCCCTCTTGCAACAGACCTGAATAAAACAAATGGGTCGTTTGCAGGGAATTGCAAAATGTAATAACTTTATTCATGAGACGCTTCAAAAACACCCAAGTCATGGTCTTGATCAAAGACCATTCCCATTATATAAACCTTATTAAATGTTCTAGGAGAGCATGGAGAGGTGTTTTGCTATAATAGTGGACCCAGTAATTGTGCCACCAGTTATTTGTTAACATTGGATTTTAGTGAGGTTAAGCTACAGAAATAGAAGATAAGAAAATGTATTCTCTTGTTATATTTTAACATCCTTTCCAGGCCCTGTTATTCTTTCCACTGCTTCAGTTACTTTGTGGGTTTGTAGCTCTTACTATCAATAGACCTACGTCATATACCACATCTCTTAAAATGTCACCCGAAGGATCTTCTGTCACACAGTTAAATCTTCTCCCGCTCCCAGAATCCAAGACACACACACACACACACACACACACACACACACACACACACACACACACACACACACACACACACACACACACTATCCCTTCCTTCAGATAAGAGGTATCATCTCGGTGTAAGGTAAATGGTGAACCCAGAGAGGAAGGAGGCTATAGTCAGCAGATGCCGCAAAAATGGAGAAAGCAGTAAGAGTGAATAGAAAAATGATGCAGGAAAGAGAACAAGAAGGCTTAGAGCCTTAGAGTCTGATGAAAAATGTTAGGGAGCAAGACATAGGAGAAGACAGACACGTGCTTAGACCTGAGCACAATGGAGAAGGTGGATCTTTGTGGTAGAACGACAGAGTGCCTTGTATGCAAAAGCCCAGATAAAACCCAATTCAGGTTTAGAAATGTGCAAACATATATTTACATGTGTGCCACCGCCGTGCATCTCTGGCTTTTAAAGCCATTCAGTGCAAATTTGAATGCCTAAAAAATACACAGACACACACACACACAGTATTAAGAACCCCACTGTAGAATGACTCAGAAGAAAGATTTTAAAAGAATAAAAATATAATTCTATAATTAAGTGAGCTTTAGTGCTGTATGAAGCTTCTATGTGTCTGAAATAGCAAACAGAAAAAGTGTGGTCTAATTTTAAATCCTTGCAAAAATAGTTGGTTCATTTGATCTTATTCCCATTTAACCATAATAAACGTTCATGTTGTTAATTAGGTTTTTGTGATATACAAAACACTGCAAGGCAACATTGTGAAGTGGAAACAGAAAAGTAGGTTGTACATTTTTATTGAGTCCTTTAGTCTGACACCCCTAAAAAAATAAAGTGTTATCAATTAAATTCAGACGTTCCCCAATTAGTAAATATATTCCAGATTTGTTTCGTTTAAATAGTCAAGAGTTCCAATGAAAATTCTGCAGGAGCTGCAGAGATTAGCTGTGGTGTGAGATTCTGTTGAGGATTCAACCATTAGTCATGTTTACAGCAAAGCTGCCCTTTATGAAAGAGCCTTATCAAGAAAAAGCCATTGCAGAATGAAGGTCACACAGAAGACCCGTTTTCAGGATGCCACAAGCCATGAAGAAGACATGGCAACATCCACAAAAGATCTAGTCAAAGTCCAGAAGAAAGTCTAAGTCCTAAACTAAATCTGACTATTTGTGTGGAAAGGCTTCAAAAATATTCTCTACATCAAATCCAAATGAACTGACTTAAATTTATTTGAAAAGTGTAGTTTCAGGTATAAAGTTTCTTTAAATTTCTTCCCAGGCATTGAACTTAGTCAAGATGTGAAGGCTGTGCAGAACTTCACATTACTGTGACACTTCTGATGCCCAAGTGTGTTTCACCACTGAATTAAAAATTACTCATTCAGAAAGGAGGAAAACAATAACTGGAGTGCAAAAAGATGATGATACTTTTTTTTTAAGAAATAGAATTTTATCAGTGAGTATTTGTAGGTTTTCTTTTGCTTTTGGTACATATCTATTGATTTCAGCTGTGAACATCCAAGAAAAACAAGAGCATCTTACATAAATATTCAGGGTAACATTTTGCATGGCAGGGAAAGAAAATAACACAATCATATATATTACATAGAAAAGTTTTGATTTCACAAAAACTGCAAACAGGATCCTGTCTCATCTCTAGTGATTACCTTACATAATTAGCTAAAATCTCACACAGCAGCAACCGAATCCCTTCCCAGATAAAATGACCATTTTGTGCTTTTACGGGGCATGGAATCTCCGTGCCAGTGCGTGTAATTATTGTTTCTCTTATGAGTTTTAGACAGCTATTGTTATTCACACTCGCACACACTAAATTCTACTGTACCCTCTCCGCATCACTGAGTCGTGAAATCGACTCATCAGTAATAACAGGTACAGAGACAGAGAGCTGGGGAGGACAGAGGAGGCAAGGGACTGCGAGGTGAAATCTCTCACAGAAGGGCAGAAGAGTTAGAAAAATAAAAGAAACGAAAAAGAAAGCAGGGGGAGATGCTCCGGACAAATTCTCCGTGAGCTGCCTGATAATGGTGCTCAGTTCCCTTTATGAAACCGAGCTGCGTTACAGGCTAAGGAATAAAGGCTGAGGTACAAAAAAAAAATCAAGTGCCCAGATGTTGCTGAGTGTATGAAGGATGCTATAGAGGCCAGGTATTGATTGTGGAATGCATCAGCTTAGCTCTGGAGAGTTGATCAGAAGCCTTGGAAGAGGCTCGGCAGTCAAGTACTCGCACATCAAGTTGGCAGGAGTCAATGTTGGGGTATCAGTCAGTGCACTAATGCAGAGCTGGTCCAATTAGGCAGCCATTTCTGATTCCAAGACAACTAAAATATATATCATCAGTCCAAGAGGTAATCTATGATTTATCACAATTTTAGTTGTGCTGGGCAAATGAAAGGAATGCTGCTGTTCTACCTAAAGTAAATATGACTGGACTAATTCTAAAAGAGGACGGCTGATACAAAAAAATCTGAGGTCTGTGATTTGCTTGGTTCAGTAAACGATCTAGTGGTTGCACCAACCCAACGACTTTTAGACTAATCGATTTTTGTGCTCTGTAAGCCTTTTATGTTTCACATCAACTACAGCAATCACATGACACAACTGATTTTTCTGAGAAGATGAATGATGAGGAGCATGGTGGGAAATTTCCAGTAATGGGAATGGCATGAATTTGCACGTAACACACCAAAGAGATAAAATCTTGGCAATGTCTACCGCAATAATGTGTGACGTTACATGTCACGCACTTTTTCATCTAGTCAACAGATTCTCAACATGATCAGCATTACCCTGTGTTGAAGCTCCTAACACGACAGCTTTGCACTCCTATAAAAAACAGTGACTACAACTGGAAACATTGTTCAAGTTGCGTTCTGAGGATCTGACAGAGTCTATCCCTGTCGTCGATGGCACGTCGGTTCATCCCTTAAACTCAGCAGAGATCTGCAGAGCTTTAACTGTACCGTAAATGTAAGGGGATACGTTTTTAATAATAGCTTATGCTACCTGCTCAAGAATAAGAGGAAATGTCGGATCTCTGTGATTGTAAACAAAGGTCTCTGTACTAAATTCTTTTTACATTTGATCAAATATTTATTTCATGTAACAAAGGCAAATTACTTTGTTAAAAAAATCATACAGTGTGATTTCATAAATTTTCTTTTTAGATTGTGTCTCCCATAATGGAAATGTAAAAATGTGTGGTGTACCTTATGTTCATTTTATTTGTTAAATGAGTCCAGATGTTGCTATGGTCAAGTCAGAAGCACTGCAGCTTTTTAATCAACATATTTCAGTGACATACTGAAAAATCATGATACTACACTGCTGTAGAGACATACCCTAGAGACATAGAGACATAAGCAATGTTATCACATATCTTGGCCAACCTTCATTCAAGAAAAGATGAAGGAAGATTCATTCATCTTTTCTTGATGAATGAGGAATTTCCTTCCTCACATAGATTTTCAAATGTTGCAAATATCATTAAATTAAGTTTATTTAAGCAAAGGAAATTAAATTAAAGATCCCTTATGGTACTTTAACTTGAGGCAGAAAAAGCGTAGCGTTTCTCTTGTACCGTATCTCAATCATTTGTAAATCCTTCCCCTCTATTTCAAACAGATGTTCCAGACACTGCATTATGCAGAAGACATTACCACACAAAATAAATCTAAAATCTTTTTCTCCCTGCAGATGACGTGTTTTTGGTTTGTGGTCTCAAATTTCTTCTCATTTGACCTCAGTTGCCAGAGTTCCTGTTGATCACAATGAATGCTCTGTAATTGAAGTGAAGTAATCAAGTCAAGAAATGGTGATTGGGCTCATTCTCTGCCCGTCCCCATTACCAACACAGAGTAATTAAGAGTTTAGATGTTGAAATGTAAAATTGCTGCTTTTGAAAACGCCACTGATTCCACTTAGCCTCTATTCAGCACAGGTCTTTAGACGTATGACTGATAAGTAGCATGTGATGACTGATGCAGATTGAACCTTTGAAATGTGTACAAATCCCTTTTTTTCCTAAATCAATGAATTCAACTTGTTTTCCTATAGATAAAAAAAAATTTGAATCAATCATGTTTTTGTGATGCTTTGACCTGCCAATAACATTTTATTTTTTATCAATTTCAGTTGGAGAACTAGAAATAGCAGTGCCTCTTCCCAGACTTAAGTGCTTTCCACACATCATGTGTTGTGTCTGTAAGACTTTGTTTTATTATAGTTTAGTTTAAAATAGATTTAACATAGGTTTATTATTTTAAAGCGAGAAAATGATCAAACGTCAAGCATCAAGAATCATGAGGTGAGTGTAGCGACTAGTAGAGATATTGGTGTAGCAGTTGTGGTGGTTCTGTTGAAGTGTTACATTTGTGCGAGAAACCTAATGATGTGCAATTTCCTCAACATTTTTTAAAGTCTGTGATTGACTGGCTTTGCTAGTGGACCATAATTTTCCTCTTGCATCATATTGTTGTCCAATAATGAAACGGCAGGTGGTTTGTGCAATAGAATATAATGGTGAGAATTATGGCAGGCTGACACCATTTGTAAATCTGAATGCTCTGTTATGGAACAGATAATACTATAATACTTTACTATAATAAATCGAACTTTGTGCACTAGCACACTGACTAACTGCTCTAAAAGTGTAGCTCTGTTGTAGCAGCCTGAATAAATCGCCAACATGCCTCTGGGAAGTTTCTTTTCAATTAGTTTTTATTTAAATAGTTTCATAGGGCTTTTGCGCTTCTTCTGACTTAAATTTTAATAAATATCTCACTAATTGCATAAATGGCAAACTGGGGGCTTGTTTTGTCAGCAACAACCTCGTCAATGAAGAGTGTTGTGGTCGGTGCAACTTGATAGTTCTTGGATATGATGCAGAGAAAAAAAATCTGTTGAGTTTTCCACCTTCCTTCAATGGACACTGACCAGGTAAACCAATGTTAATTTCTCAATGCCCCTTTAGCTTTTTGTCTTTTGTACTCGTCATACATTGCACTAGGTTTTGTGGTTTGAACAGCAGTGCATGTGACGGCTAAAGGGAAACGTATTTGAACAAGCAGGGCATAGCAGAAACCATTTAACCATTGAATTCCCCTCATCTGAATTCAGACAAGGGGGAAATACTTGTGAGATAATTCATACATGAGGCACACAAAGTGCCAAAAAGCCACAGCGCGAAGGCCCAACATCCAGCTTGTGAGCAGATTTACAATACCCATGAAAACAGCTAAAGACAGCGGTGAAAAGCCAGAAATTAAATCCTGCAGGATTCTCCATGGATAGTGTTGTGGAAAATGTCGCATATCCATGACAAAGGCCGTCTTAGGAAGTGACCAGTGGAGCTGTCTGAGTCCTCCTGATTCGCAGGTAACCATGCGTGTGTGAGGATGCCTCTGCATGACAGAGAAAAGGTGGGTTAGAGAGGGGCCATCAATCAACCTCAGGACAGGACTGGATGGTGATTACAGCAGGGGTTCGAGATCAGTTCTCCAGACTGATTTACTTCTTTCCTTCCTGGGTCAAAGTTCAAGAATGGCCATTCCACACTTTTTCTTGGAAAAGAAATCTACACCCAGGGTCATAAATCTACCCTCTATTGTGTTTGTGTGCATTTATTTGTGTTTGCATGAGCGTCAGAATCTCCTCACCCAGATTTCCAGCGCTGATAAATAATTCAGAAACCCCAGCACCCCACCCCACCCCAGAATCCTCCCACTCCTCCTTCTGCTGTGGTACACAGTAAAAAAAAAATTCGGTAAAAAAACAGAAAAATGTCCTGGGAATTTTCCGCCAGTACATTCTGTTTTTTTTACGGAATTTCCAGCAGAATTTTTTCCGTAATTTAACAAATTTTTCCCCGTAATTTAACAGCTTTTATTTGTTACATTTTAAACAGCAATATGGGCTGCTGACGCTGTGCTACTGTTGGTGTCGAACTCTCAGTTACACAGAAAAAGCTGGAAGACATTACTTTCTGTCTATTGTTTAAGTTTCCGCACAGTACAGAACAAATGTGTTCGAGTGGGTCGTTTACAACCCATCAAATATGGAGTGGCAGCGTCATTTCTTTGGGATCATCCTTTATTCTATTTTTATGCTAACGTGTAAAATTATTAAACTAAAATTATTTCTTTGTAGCTCTTCTCCAAGCAGGCAAAATTTATTGTCACAATTTATAGCAGCAGCAAATGTTTGTAAGTTACATTTAATTTTACTTTTAAGATATTTTTAAGTCAAGTATGATTCAAAATTTTAAACCTTTTAGAATGATGAAAAACCCTACTTAAATTAATGATTTTAATATACCATTGTCAATCTAAACTTAATAGTTAGCCATTAAAATCCCTGTTTTAATCCCTAGCCTCCTGAAATATACCTTTCTGAAGTCCGTCATGGCGCCTTGAACAATTAAGTGATGGAGTTGCAAAGGATTAATAGTTTAAGTCAATCAGAACTGATTTGACCGTTTCCATAGCAACGATCAGAAGCAAGATATTCCCCCAGAACTACATTGAGCTCATTGTAGCTATAACATCATTTATGACATAGATCAAAGAACATCTGGGGTTACAAATGCTTTGATCTCAACACAAGACATTATATCCAAGCACCTCCTTCATCTGTGTCGGCCATTTATTTTAACCATGGACAAACTCACATTCACCACCCTGTTTTTTCCACTAACCTTTGGAGTGGGATATATCATCACTACGGGAGTGAGAAAAGTATTTAACACCATACTTCCTGGAGTTAAATTTGACATGGGCAGCTTCGAGGATAACATCGAGTACGATGAATTCGACAGCGGGGGGGTGGCTTTTTTCAAGTCAAACTGAACTGGGCACGTGAAAGCTAACCGTTCATAGGTTCATGCTACTTATGTCTCAATCAAGCAGAAGTTGTCTTATTAGCTAAACATGATTTGATGTCTTGGTTGTTAACATAAAAGCAGGTGGCCATTTAATTTCGGTAAATATAGTTTCCATGTCAAATTTGGGGTTTTAGAATATGGGAAATGTCGCCTGGAGTGGGGGGTAGTTAGGTGGGGAGTATGCGGGGTCGAACGACAGACAAACGTAAACTTGGGGGAGTGGGAGCCGCCATTAGACCAGAAGAAATTAACTGACTTACAATTTATATGAGGCAAGAAGCTTTTGACCTACTGTAACAGTTTATCAACCTAACCTAATCTCAACATGCCTGATTATAGCACCGAACATGCATACCTGGTCTAACGGTTTCCCTTCGTCCCCTGGTCTAACGGTTTCCCTTCGTTAGTGTCCCCTTATCTAATGGACCTTACCCCAGCCCGTAATTTAACCTCCTCCCCCTTTTCCGTAATTTAACAGGTTTTTCTCCATAATTTATCAGTTTTCTATGTTTAAAATTTAACATAAAAAGCTGTTAAATTACGGGAAAGAATTTGTTAGATTACGGAAAAAATTCTGCTGGAAATTCCGTAAAAAAATAGAAAATGAACTGGCAGAAAATTACCAGTACATTTTCCTGTTTTTTTTACAGATTTTATTTTACTGTGTATTATTAGATAAAATGTTAAGATGCTGAAGAAAAAGTAAAATCATGACTGAAACTGAATAAGAAACAGGAAGAAAAGAGGGGAACAAAACAAAAGTTTACTGTGTAAACTCTCATTTTTTAAACCTCATGAAAAAACGATCAATCAAAAATAAATTGGCAGTTTATTGCTTTTGTTGCTGATTTGTTTGGTGTTGATTTGTAACTTTAATATGCAGACATGCGACTACTGTTTACCATATGTCCTCATTTGGGGGAGCCAGAGAAAATGAGATGATTATATATGAATAAGCTGCCACTGCACATAAATGAGTATGATGCGTGCAGCTGTTAATTCTTATAATTGGATATTATGTTGTTCATTGTACACTCTTATGGATGTTCACTCCAATATTGTGCTGGCTTCAGAATTTAATTTCCCGTGCCATAATAAATGTAATCACAGTGTGTGTTACAGTGTTGTTATCCCTTCTGGGCTGATGCCCGAGTCAGCAGGCCCTAAATGTTTTTTGGTTTTTTTTCGCCCTTTTGTCGTGTAACACTTGTCAGGACTCCTCTTCCAGCTTATCTCAGCTCTGTAAGTCAGAAATGGGGGATTTCGAAACGATTTGGGTAAAACTGTGAAGCAGCTCAGCCTTTTGATCAGTGCTCTGTCCTCTGTTTATCCCCATCTAAATCAGCTGCTGCTCCCCTTGTCTGCTGCCCGTTTCCTTTATCCATCTCTATCTCTCTTTCAAGTAGGGTTCTTGGATTGGGCTCCCTTGGCTGAGGATGCTGCCAGAAAACTAGGTGTCCTCTAGGCCTTGCCTGCCATCATCATTTTTGCTTTTGACACTTTCAACCTCAGGCAATACCACTCACTCCATGCCACTTCCCGTCTCTTAATCTATCTCTGTCTCTAGGCCGATGGAAATCTCTTTCTTTTTCCTGCTCTGTCGCTCCTCTTCACCTGCTTTCTTCTCCGGTTGGCAGCTCCTGCGCTCTGCATTTCTGACTGATCTTCTCCCCCTCACCACCTTTATAACTTTCTTCCTAACTATCATCATATTCTCTTTCCACGTGAGACGTAAAGCTGCTTTGGAATAACTGCACCTTTTCCCTACCTGGTCTTCCTTTCCTCTCCTACCGTGACCCACAAATACGATGATCAATAGCACTTACATGGCAAACAAATAGCAGCAAGCCAAACTGACAGCTAGGAGGCACAGCAATGCTTTCCTCTCACAGTATAACGCAATGACTAATTGGATTTATAAATTGATTTGAGGATGGAAAGAAGATTTGTCAAATAGCTTAGTCAAGGAGGAGTAAACCTGTGAGGGATGTGAGCAGCTCGTACTATGTGGTAACTTACAACAGTGTTTTCATTCATTATTGATTACAAGTCCCACCTCTTGTCCAGCATCCACCTGTAAATTGGGTGGATGTAGCTTGTTAGTTTTATACAAGCCACATTGTTGTGCTGGAAAAGCCTGTACTTGTTTGACAAATTTATTTTTGGAATAAGAAAGGGAGTAGATTCCCTGCTGTGAAGACATGCATTAGGAGAACATCCAAACTTCATGCAGGGCATGCAGACATGCAAACCCAATGACCTGCTTGCTACAAGACAACTTACAGCCGTCACTGCACATGTTAGTGTTGAGCTATTTTAAAAAGCAAATGAAAACTTTGGCAGAAACCCAAATGTGTAACTAACTATGAAGCTTATATAAAGCTAACTATAGATATCTCTAAAAATGTCATTCTAAGCCACAAATGTCAAGTTACATCTATACACATCAACATCTAAGGAAATATGATTATTTCTGTGGAAGGGGATTTCAAACGGAATGATAATTTCTCGTGAGAAAATGTACTGCAGTCACATAATGGTTAATGAGAAAAAAATGTATTAATATGGTGACTAAACCAAGCTGAGACAATAAGCTTGCAGACCATTTTTAGAACGTTTATGATCTGTAAATCTTTAGTGTCTGCATGTGTCTGGGAGATGATGTAGAGGCAGAGCTCAGGTTATTGCCAAAAGGATGAGTTTGTGAGCAAGCTTATTACACTGATGGGCTGAAACCATGGATTTAGATTACAGTTATTGTCAAGGTGAACAATCTCCTCTTGGACAACATGTTTCGGCTAACAATAGCCATGGATTATACCCGACACTTATCTCTGCAGAGGCTGAGTCCCTCTCCACTACAAAGGTGTTTGTGGGGATGTGTGTGAGACACGTAAATTGAGAAAATGTATGTTTTTCAGTGCATGAAACAGCAGTTACATGTGTGTGTGGGTGTGTGGGTGTGTGTGAGAGCAAGAGCGCGAACACGACAAAGTACAAAACCACCTGCATGTGTATAGGCTGGTGTCCTGTGGGTTTAAAATGTTCCTGACAGAACAAGGACACAATGCCTGACCTTTCACTGTTGCTGTGTTACAGGATAGCGACTTAGTGGGAGGATGGTGCCATTTGGCCATGACGATGTGTCGGTCACAGCTATCTGTGGATGCCCAGATCCAAGCCGCCCGCCGAGGGGCACAAGACTTGGCACGGCACGCCAAGGATGCAGTCGGACGGTCATGGCATGCATTGCAGGGCCAAAGAAGCTTAAGCTGCTTGTATTCGGAGCTTTGAATAGAGAACCTTCACAGCTTTAGCCTCACAGCAGAGATCAAGAAAAGCACATGCATGATGGCTCATTATGAAGAAACCAGACAATTTGGAGGAAATTAAAACTTCAAACAGCAGGCTTAGGTTATTAAGCTCACTGTTTGATGTTTGATGTATGAGACATCACTGAGAATGTCAATTTTATGTTCAACAATCCCAAGCTATCTTACATCTCTATGGATATGACACAAAAACACTTCACAGTGATTTTTCCTTACACTTTTGGAACAAGCTTAATCTTCTCTGACTGACCACCTTGTGTTTTAATTGTCACCTTGACATCTTCATGTTGTTTCAAGCTTGTTTTTTCAACCTTCTCTTTACAATGGAGGCATGAGGTGCTTTTACTTCTGAGCTTGAAGGGACTGATCTGTGGCTCTGTTACAAGGTAATTTGCAGTTAGCAACTACATAAGAGGGTTCCTCTCTTCGTTAGCTATTTAGCAAAAAATCCAGTGTAGTTGGTCACAGAAGCCTAAACTAAGAGGAGCCAGAACCACTCAAGGCAGACTCAAAAGGGTTAATATTTTCAGCCATGCATCCATGCTTGGTGTCACATAATAAGCTATTTGGAGGGAAACAGTATTCGCATTGAAACATTTCATATGTGACACCAAGCTGGAAAGGTTGAGACTGCCGCTCTCTGTGCCGGACTGACAGGTGTCTCCTCCAGAAAAGAAAAGCTGAGAGTTCAACTAGCTCATCAAACTGGGTACTATATGACATGTGGATTGTGGAAATTGAATGAATTTATCACAATAAATGTAGGTCATCAATATGCATCAACCTGCACTCTCCAAACAGCCCGTTTGGGGATTTCAGATTTCAGGCGCCACACAGAATATGCACAATATGCTCAAGTACATGGTAAGCCTCAACTCCTTTCTGTTAAGGGAAGGTCTTGACATCCCTCAGAGTAAACTGAAAGTGTTACTGTGGGAACGGGTATCTGGGTGTACCTGCTGAAAATGTTACCCCACAACCCAATCTTGGAAATAGAGAACAAAATGTTACTCTGAAGAGACATGCTTCATGTTCTCTGGTGGTGAATAAACTTTTAGCTCCATTTTCTGCATAAATGATAATCTGTGTCTGTGTACATAACAACCCACTGCATCTCTCACTGCAATTTGGCCCTTGTTGGACTGGACTTAAGTTAAATTAAATCAAAATTTAATTTAAAATAAATTAATTTACCAAGAAAAAACAGCAGGGACAAAATTAGCTTCTAATGACCTTTTAACAGACCCTTAACTCAAAAACCCTACATTACTTTTTAAGGTAAATGACCGTAATTTTCCAGAGTCTATCTTAGTCTTTTCGGGCTCATCTATCATTGCCTGCTTACTCAAGGCAAACACATTCAGTGTCCTCAGGTTCAACAAGTTATTGACCTGAATTTACAATTAGGCTGCCATTCACTGCTGCAGAATCTTTCAGAAAACCAACAAACATGTGTCGGGGAAGTGTTCACCAATCCCTGTTGAGTGAACGTTTGACTACAATGCAATCGGAGCAAGATCCCATACAAAGCAAGCTATCAATCTTTATCACCTGGGAGAGAAATGGGAATCTCTTTGCTCTCACTTGTACATAAACAAGAAAACACACTTTGGAGCTGTAGTAGGAGAGATAAATAAATCCTGGAGTAAACTGAAGTGAACAACATGCTGATATGTCTAACAACTCGCTCCTTATCAAAACCTCTGCCTGTACAGTAGCACGTCTGAACTTGCAATGCCTGAACAACAAGGTTAGGTAAGGAGAAATCAGGAGAGCAGGGGCTGTTGAGAGGAAAAGATATGGATTTACATGGAGGAGCTCATGTTGTTTACACTGCACTCACTTTTCCTTGTGGGTCATAGCAAAGTTGCAGTTTTCCCTGATTCTTTTCCTCCCTTCAATCCCCAATCAAAAGTGGGTGGTGGGAGATTCTGTATTTACAGCAAAACTGCAGCCCCCCTGATGGGATGCTGGATAAATCGGTGCATCGGCAGCCAATAACAAACAATACATGGGTGCGTTTGTTTTGTTGGCTTGATGGAAAAAGCTGAGAGGTTAATTGTGATTGTTTGAAGAGGGGAATTATGTGACACAGAGGGAGGCTGAGGAAAGATAACTGGTTCTCCAGAGTCCACAGCTAGGAAGACAAGAAATATTTACTGTGCATTCACTCATTCTCAGACACTGCAATGAATTGATAGTAGAACTAAGCTATTGGATGGAGAATGTTTATGCATGAGTTTCTGTACTGATGCCTTTTCAGTGTCAAGGACAAATGTAAGATCTGTAAAATAACAGTGAATCAACCAGCAGACACTCTTTAAATCACTGGATGTTAAATAATGTGCATCACAAGGAGATTAAGGCAGCATTTAACAGGTAGAGCTAACTCCGCTCATGCTGCTACGTGTGCTTTGATTCCCAAAAGACCGCTGGGGCAAGAAATCAATGTCAGTTTGCCTCTGAAAAGTAAAAAGATCCAGAATTTGACCTTTTCCTATGATGTAAATTTATTAACATTTACAGTACAGAAAGAAATCTTTATGCTTGAAAATGACTGATCTCTGGAAAGATGCACACATGGCAGAATGAACTGATCAGAGTGCGAGTTTACAACACATTTTTAAGGCTGCAATTTTCTTTAAAACGTTGCAAGTGCATCTCATTTCAAATATGATATTAGTTTTCCAGAATGACTGACTGACATAGAAATACTAGGTATTGGCTCCATCTGGGACTGAAGGATGGTAGTGAGATTTAGATAGAAAATGTTTTTGTTACTGATAAGGCATCTATCAAAATCCAACAATAAAACATGAAATAATTGTCAATTTGAAAAAAAAAATCACTTTGTATTGTTTAGGTTTAAAAAATGTAAAAAAAAAGTTATCAAACACTTATCTCGATAATTAATAGAAAATTAAAAACAATGAGAGTAACCCTTCTTATTATTACTGAGGTTTTTGAATATCTTTTCACTTAAGCTAGAATTCCTACTTGTCATCATTTCCATTCTGGAATCTGAAGGATTCCGTCTTGGAATTCCCTCAGATTCCAGACCTGAAATTTCTTTAAAGCATCGGTATGAATTATTTGGGTTTAAATAAATAGCATGCAAGTGCAATTCTGTGTTAAATTCAACTCGATAATTCATCTCAGACACATTGTTCCATCTTCACCGCTGGGTAAGCTTGCAAAGTTCGTGTGAAACAATTCTGAACTCATCCGTTGCTCTCTTAACCTTGCCAAGCTTTGATAGAGTGCCGCACCTTAATCTGTTGGCATCACTGCAACTGTGAACAGAAACCCTAATAAAACAGGATACTGTTAAAATGACTGGACTCATATGATCTTCTGAAAGACTCAGTTTTGGGTGGAGAAGACGGAAAATATATATAAAAAAAACATTAAAGGTTTAAAATTATAATACACACAACTTCATGCATACATTTCTAGGAAATAACCCACACAACTGTTTTGTTCACATTTGCCGTTGTAGACATGTTGATAGAACAGGTCACAATGACAGTTATAAAGTCCCTTCAATTCACGTTATTCATAATGTTGCACTTAAAGAATATTTTTACATTTGAAGCTCTAATACTTTGTAGACCTAAATATCTTCAGATTGTGAATCTTTAGGTGCTGCTCTGTAGTGAGCGCTTTCAGAAAGTTGTGTCATAAAAGACTGCCACGGTTATAAATGTTTTTTTTTTATTATTAAAACAGTAAGATATATTTGAATGACTTCTTAGAATTTTGATTTCTTAAAGACAGAAGCGGCGCTGGAATGGTGGTTGCTCGGAGCTGTGACCTTAGTACTTTTTAAAAGAACGTCCTGCACACATCCACACAGAAAGCGCCTGAGGATTTTTCTTCGAGTTAACCTTTTCAGTATCAGCTTTGTTGAGCGAAAATACAAGCCTCTGGATCATGGAGATGGCATTTTTACTCTCCTTGCCATGAATAATGTAAAGAAATACTTGAACAATGCAATTCTGCCTAATGTGTGCAACTTCAAAGAAGTTAAAATAGCTCAGTGGGTTGATATTATAAAGCTCTGAACATAAAGTCTGACAATTACACGTCCTTCTATGCTGCTTTGCAAAGATATTCCAACCCTTTGAACTATTCACAGTTTTATTGTGATTGTATGTGACAGAGGAAAAAAGAAGTAGGGGCTAATTAGGTGGGATGGAAAATGACATATGATTAGAATCAGAATCTGAGAAGCGTAACCCCCCTCTACTTTAAAACCCCCAAATAAAATCAATTTAACCATTGAGAGTACATTCAAGAAATTTAGCATTTATGGAAAACTGGCAAGAAGAAATACATTTTAACAAAAACTTTCCTGAAAGAGGCAGAACATCATCGTTATGTTATTTTTTGTTTGTTTGTTTGTTTGCTTTATAAAGTCCATTGTGAAACATAGTGTCCTTGTGAAAAGTCACTATATAAATAAATGGAACTAAACAATCCTAAGCATTGGAGGTAAACTGGAATGCCTTAGATCAAACCATATTCATGTGTTAGAATGGCCTAGTTGAAGTCTAGATCAAAATTCTGTTTAGAATCCTTGGCAAGACTCCAAAAGTGTAGAGAAAATACAATCTCAGTCTAATCTGAGCTTTAGCTGTCCTTCAAAGAACAACGGTAAACATTTCAGACTGTAGATGTGCAAAGCAGGAGACCTGCAGCTGCAAAAGCACTGACTCAGAAAACTGAAGCTAAATGCATGCTATATTTTTCACAGGACATTTTGAAGGACATTTTGATAATGTATCCTTTTTATTTCCACCTCCCAATTATCCTCGACCTTGAAACGTGGCATGTGACAACATTAAAGGGTTATGAAAAATTTGAACAGAGGCTGTTTTGAGATTAAACCTTTTGTATAATCCCGTGAAGATTAAAAACTGCAGCGGGTTGTTTTTTTCCCCCTTACAGTCTGGCCCCCGTCTCCTTTTCTAGCCTCCCGAACTTAAATGAAATTTGAGGAACACAGCGCTAACAAAGATCCAACCACGGAAGGTAATTAGCGCGGCCCAGAGGAGGCTTAGAGGTGGCTGAATTTCTTCGTCATTCAAACAAAGTGTTATCACTCTTGTTCAGACGCAGCTTTACTTGCTTTACAACTATCTGAGGAGGAGGAGAAGATTATTCTAACATCCAAACACCTCCAAGAGAAAACCGGTTTCAATCGCTTGAAGCTGTGCAGATTTCCTCGTATTTAACAACAGGTCCACACAGACGTTCACACACCACACAGCCAGTGGGGAGACGATTCTAATTAGCGTTTAGACTGATGACCCGACTAAATAATAAGCCAAATGCTGGGTGCCGGCCTCCCAGCCATAAACAGCAGTGCCAGCTGGGGGTTAAAAACAAATCGACCGTCTTGTTATTTTCCTAACTGGGCACAATTGGCAGTGCTTTCTGACGCCAGTCATCTTGGCATGTGTTAAATTAGCCCTATTGACAGGATGTGTACCCCTCTAATTCTAATCACCACAGGCACAACTTCAGAGCTCAGGCTTGGAGTTGTGATTACATGTTGTGAAATAAAAATTGGAGCAAACAGCAGTCATGGAGGGAGGGGGGGGACAATGTGGCAGCTTTGAAATGACACCAGCATAATGGTCCCTGCTTTTGCGCCTTCTTTAATTTGAGTTAGATGCGTTTGCCTTGTCTTCCTTCAAATGGCCGCAGGCGCTTTTGGCCGT
Source organism: Micropoecilia bifurca (assembly GCA_903067075.1). Classification (NCBI taxonomy): domain Eukaryota; kingdom Metazoa; phylum Chordata; class Actinopteri; order Cyprinodontiformes; family Poeciliidae; genus Micropoecilia; species Micropoecilia bifurca. The sequence goes on along the minus strand of CAEGAF010142802.1, from coordinate 22,483 downwards.
TGGATTCAAGTAAAAATTGCAGCTTTCACACAAATCAGAAATCGCAGCCCGCTGTGGGGACAAAACATGCAAATGAGCCTCTGGAAAAAAAGTTTGTTTCTCAAAACTCCAAATGGAAGTAATAACACCCTAAGAGCCAAGCTAATGCACTGTAATTGGTCCAGAGAAGGTTTTCAGTTTCTCTGATTTGTGTGACAGCTACCTTCACTCGTTTCAACATGGCTGACCATAACCAAAGTAGAAAGGCTTCGGCAAGAGAGCGCCACGTTGCCAAGTGCGAACACTTCATTTCACACCTCCGTCGGCGTGATTAACAAACGGCGGGTGGTCGGCTTTGATAACGCTGCGATGCGCGGTGGAAAAGAGACCCTCTAACATGGTTAAAAGGTGGAAAGTGGGAAGGAAATAGAGACTAAAGTGGCTGTAAGAGGAGAGGCTTCTAAAGGTAAAACGTAAAAGCTGTAAAAGCTGTCCTCCAAGCTCTTAGAGGCGTGTTATTTGGACTACTTAGCCCAAAATGCTCCACATGGAGGAAAGTGGCGGATGGATGGAAAGACATTCCTTCCACCGCAGCCAAGGGAAAGTGGTGGACTGCATTAACACGAGAGGCCCTCAAGGTTTTCAAGGTTGTTAGAAGGGAAAGACGAGAAAGCGTGTCCCAAAAACTATTTCACGATATACATATGCATGTGTGTGTGGTCCAACCTGTGTGTGCGGTCATGGAGGAACCTCTTTGGTCTCTTGCTCACCTTGAGGATATATGATACGTCTAGTCTCCATTTCCTACTGTGTTTTATTCATACATGCCCACACACAAACGCACACAGACACGCACACTTACATCTTTGATGCACATCCATAAATACAGCAGCTCACACTTAAAAGTCAGGCTGCATTCGCACACGATTCGGCTGCTTCACCAGCGTCCCACAAGGCAGTCTGTGATTTTGAAGTGAGAGTCTGTTTGAGCTGGAAGAAAGCCAGACAACTGCATAATGTTTGGAGATGAAGAGAAAACATGTGTATTGAAAAGCAGGCCGCCTATTCCTCTCCGTTTTCTCCCCTCCCCACCCCCGGTCGTTTAAGGCTGCAGGTATTTTTAACCATCTTGTTTACAGCCGACTAGGTGCAGTTCGGTCCCGACACCATCCATGTTTAGACTGATGCTCCGCTAGGCCTTGTAGCTACACAGCACCTGCCTTCATGTGTCGCTTTTCCGACTTGAGGCGAGCCGTGAAGGTGTTGCTCGTTAGTTTAAGATCTGAACCAGGACTGAACATCAAAAGCAGATTCTCTGTTCAAATCAACTTGATGTTTGACATCCTTTTTGATGCAAAAAAATAAACAAATAGAAGTCAGAGTCAGAAGGTAAAACAAATGCAGCAATATGGAGGGAAATCCTGGAGGACAGTTTGTTTGAATGAGAACTATGAAGCCCATTGATTTTCAAGGAAGCTCTCAACCCAAAGCATCCAGTTGAAGCTACACAGAAATGTTTTGAAAACTACAAGGTGGGTGTTTTGGAGTGGTCCAGTCAAAGTCCAGGCATTTTTCCATGCAGTGTCCAGATGTGAAGCCTGACTGAGATCTGTCCACACACACTCCATGCTGTAATTGCAGCATGGAATGTGCAATTTTTACAAGTCCATCTAGTAAAAATTGACTTGTAGGAGAAGAATACTTCTAAAATCAGTTTTATTTGAAATATTTTTAATGTCATAATTTAGTAAATTGGTTTTCACTTTGGCAATTAAGTTGTTGGTTGTTTTTGTAATTCTATTTGTCAAACTAGCCTCACAGCTTGTTACGATTGCCAGAGTTATTTTTATTCGCTAAATGCCTAAATTTAAACCGGGAGATTTTATCTATACTTTCTTAGGATTTAATATGAGATTATTTTGCATTTAGAAGGTGTGCAAAATAATCTCATGACTTTATAGGTTTCTGATAGCGTAATTAAACACATTTGAGTCAATAGCAGACATGAGTGCTTCATCACTGGAAAATAAAAATAAATCGGCTAGAGCTATAAGGAGGAATATGGTTGACGTTCATAAGTCAGATTCATCTTTAGGTACAATTATCGGATGCCTGAAGGAGTTACATTCATCTGCTCAAACAACATGCAGGGAATGTCAAGACATGATATGTTTCAGATGGTAGGCAGGTTCTGTGTCCCAGAGAAATGTGCACAATGTTCATCAGAGCTGGTAAGAAAGTAGAAGTTCTGTATCAACAAGAGTTGAACGGTCACTCTCAAAAGAAGAAGCCGTTGCACTTTTTTTTATTATAAATTTGTTTGTCTTATCAAATGAGGTATTGGTCTCAATGAGGCAACTTGTATGAATAAAGGTCAAATAACATTTTTGCAAAAGTATCATAAGAAGCCAGAATGAAGTTGAAAAGTGCCTGCCATCTTCCAAATAAAACAAAGTCAAATATGCTAAGCGAATCTGGAGAGAGGTATTGTCTAAGACAAAGATTCATAAAATGTGCTCAAGTGTATTTCTATTTCATTTTGTATTTCCTTTCATTTATCTGTCCTCATAATTTCTGTCACATGAGCAACTTACTCCACTACACATGTCTGATGACTGGACAGCATCGGATGTATGTTTAAAGCAAGTCACACCCTGTTGTGACTTTAAAAGTTCATAAAATAGTGTTGGTGTGAACAATATGATATTTGGAGATTAGTATCTCCTTAAGATGCTAGGTCTATTTTAACCTTGGCCCTACTAAACCTGAGCAATAGCTTTAGCTTTCAAGGCAAGGGAATCTGTTTCTAGAAAATTAAAGTCATTGTTTTTTAATATACATCCAATAAATTCCGACCCGAATTCCAAACCATTCTTCAATGAGTTGTGAATTGCACTGTTACCTATAGAACATCTTAAGATCCTAGTATCGAATACATGGCTTTTCTCCAAAGCATTTGTTTGAATTTAATATGATGATTGTTTAAGAGTTACTGCATTACATTAGCTTGTCTGCAGGGAGTTTTGAAAAAAAAGAGCTTAAAAAATGATTCCTGGCTCAACTACCATTTTATTCCCAGAGCAACTGACTCAAAACTTCTGTTTTTTATGGAATAGGAACCATCACAAATACAACAAAATACTCTAGAGTCATAATTATAGGTGTTGCTGAGTCCAGGTGCAGCTCTGCACTACATTGTTGTACAAAAGTATCGTCGGCTCATTAGATGTAAGCTCCTACATATCTGATTTGGACAGAGTGTAAACACTGGCAGGCTATCATGTTCTTTTTTTTCCTTATTGTATTTCACTATTGCATTCATTGACTTATTACATAAGAGAACGAATTCCACATGAAAGCGGCTCGTAGTGCCCTAGTTATGGTCAAACTGTGATTAGCTTTAAGAGGAGCCTTTTTAATACAGTGGTTCATCCTAACGCAAAATAGTATTTGTAAAAATGTTTAACTGTAATTCAGTCTCAGACCTTGAACACTATTACAGTTAGATAATCAAAGCAGAGTGTGCATTTCGTCCCAGAAGGCTGGTGCCATTGCTTTACTCTCTCTTCAGAGAACTATGATTACAAAAACTTCACATTTCATAGCAAATGCATATAAAGGTACAGTATAGTGTAAGATATCATGGATGTTGAGAAGCATGTCCCCCGTGGGATGGCTGTGTGCTAAAGCAGGGCCGTCAGTTGTGTTCTTTCACCTCAGCCTCCTGCGAGCTCCAGACATGCTAAGAAAATTTACGGCCTCCTGACGCTCAGCATCGTAAAACATCCAGAAACGCTCCTGTTTTCTCATTTGAAACCTCGCTCTGGATCGATGTTTTGCTAAATCTGATTAGATAAGAGAACATTTGTCCTCGCTGTCTATGTCCTAAAAATTACTGCCATGTTTTTGTTCGCATTAAACAAAAGGCAAAAATCGAGAGGTGACTGATTCGTACAATAAAGCCCCACAGACCCTGAAGTCTGGCTCCAAGTGTAGACTGCAGCAAGTCCAGCCTTTATCTTCTCACATGTTGGCGTTATGGTTGTAATAGTCCTTCTATCTCTCTCCTTCTATCTCACCACAGCTTATCCTTCTAACTGCCTCTGCTTCTTTATTGTCCTTGAGGGAGTTGCAGCATTACATGCAGTTTATTGCAAATAAAAAATCCCAGACATCACTGATACATGACAAACAGCTCTGAAGCCAAAAAACATGTCTTGCTATCCAGTCCCCAATTCCTTGAAATGAAACTCTTTACTTTGGAAATGCGGTTGTCTTACTGCTGATTAAAACAATTCTTCATGTCCCTTACTGTAGAAAGTAATTGACTAATGTATAACTGCACGCCTTCAGAATGTGATAGAGTAAAACAAGTAGAAAAAATAAAATAAAACGTATCTATTTGCAAAATCTGTATAAATAAAACCAAATGTTGTAGCTCCTAAACACGATTATTTCTCGCAACTTTGTTGAAAAGCAAGTGTACAACCTTTAAGGGGGACACTTGCTTAAGTTATGCATTATCCTGCAGCATCTGGCTGAAGTTTGGAAATATTATATGATATAATAATAAATTATTACTATAGGTCTGCTTAGTAGATTTGTTGGCAGTGTTTCATTTGTATGTTTTGTGTTACATAAAAAGTAAAAGGCTTAAATTAAAATACATGTAAGAATGCCTGCTTTCATAACAGACTAAATACAGAACATTAAGCAAGCAAAAGGCGTAAAAGGCTTCTTATGTAGGGAACACTGAATGCTGAAGAATTTATTATTCAAAACATTCATATTTCAAGCTAAAATGTGAGGCTGCAGATGATAATAAAATGACAATAAATTGTTTGGGACCCGAACAAGCCGGCTCTTCTTTGGGAGCTGACCCAAAACTGAAAAACAGCAGAACTTCCCATCACTAACACTCATCTTGTTGTCAAGGACGGCGATCAATTCAAAGTATTATCTTATTGTTCATAGCATTTACATTTTGTATTTATAAGAAAAAATACCCTGAATAAAGTGGCAAAGGCCTATTAAGGTCTATTATGTCTAACAAGTAAAAATATAGCTTTTAAAAATGAGTCATGACAAACCACAGAGAAAATTACATCTGCAGCTTTCTGTAGTTCCGCCATGACTTCGGCTGAGTTTCAGTCAACTCCCCTCATTTTTGTCCCCACAATTTGCTGTTCTGGTACAGAGTGATGTTTTTTTTTCTTTCTTTTTCATCATGCCAAGCTATATTTTTTTACCAGTAAGAAAAAAAAGGACAATTGTGAGTCTGATTTAATGCTCCCTGCCCCGTCGTAAACAATATTAAAGAGTGGCTGGTGAACATGGGGGCTCACTTATCAGTTAATGAGACAGATATTGCTCAAAGGAGCTGGGGAGATGATAAACAGATAAAAAGGAAGTGAATATTGGACTTCATCAGGTGGCTAGAAATATGGCACCAAATGAATGCTAATGTTGCTTGGTTTCTGATGGATGTGTGTATATATGCAACCGACAACTTGCTTCTTTTAACCTTGAAAGTGAAGCAAACTGCCGGGAACTTTCCCATTAGCTGCAAGCTAAGATCGACCGTTGATGATGGCGAGAGCAAAGACATGACAATATTGTCTGGAATACACCAAACAAGATGAATATGTAAGTGTATTATCTTTATGGGTAAGTGATGAATGCTTCTTTTGTGGCAGCTTCCCCTCAGAGGATGCATGTGGAAGTAAACTATGCCGTCTGAGAGGAAGCCATTTGCATGGTTACATTATCATTCGTTAGATCCATTTACAGCTGACATTTTTCTAATGCTTTTCTTCTAATACTATATCCTAAAGTGGATTTTCAGGGACAGATTGTTGACAATTCATCAAGTGGCAGGTTTTTACAACTTTTAGAGCACCCTGAAGAATATATCTCATTTCATTTGCGGTGACAAATCTAAAATATAAGCAGTCAGATGCAATTTGCCTCAGATGATCTGTTAAATAGATGACAAAACAAACTGTAATGCCAGCTAATTAGAAGCAACTTGGATCATTGTCTATGTTTTCTGAAAAAAAGTTCTCGCTGCCAAATGTTGTTGGTTTTCTCTCTAATTAAAGTGACTTAAGAGTCCTTTAAATGGGAAATGGAGTCATATAAATAAAAACTAAATTACCTTAGGACGGAATTACTGCTTTCTCTTCTTTGTTTATTTAAAATGTGCAAAGAGGAACTTTTGCCTTCCCCTCCTGGCAGCAACACAAACAACATAAGTACTGTCCACAAGCGCAGTGGATAAAAAAATACATTGATATGCACTGTCTGCCAATGTGTCCTACGTTTTGTATTTTAATTGGATCAGATGATACTTTTTAAGCTGAAAATGAAGCCTTGCTGTTTCCACTATATACTGGACTAAGTACTCTCTAAACTGCCTCGTTTTTCAACAGTGGCAAAAAATGAACCAATTAAGGAGTCCATGACTGTCATATACCAAAACCTAAAGTTAAACTATATTTGTCACTTATAGAAGCATCAGTGTTCTCTTTTATTATCTCAGACAAACAACAAACAAACAAAATAACCAAGTCACATATCTGTACGGAATGCCTAAAGGATTGTCTTTCTACACGCTCCCAGGCTAGCAATGGACTGGCAATGTGTTTTTCCCCTTTAGTGCACTTTGGTGAAAGGTAAGGCCTCAAAGCAAAACATACCAAGTTGAAATAAATACTAAAACCTTCAAAAACAAGGAATCAGAGCCTCCAGCTGCAGCTGGAGACAGATAGAAGCTGAAAGATGGAGTTACAGACCCGAGGATAATCCAGACGCCGCAATAGTTGTCCTCCCCAGTGTAAGAGTGCAGACGAGAGAGAAGTGGGGAAAGTAAAATAAACCCCTCTTTCTGTACTTTTTTTGCCACCTGTCTTTTCTTTTATCACCACCTGCCTGCCATTGCATTGTCAATCCACAATGCAGGGAAGAAACAGATTAACTTGTTCAATAAAGCAGGATTACGTTTCTTTTGTCAGAAACAGCTGAAGCCAGATAAAAATGTTGCTGCGTTCAAAAACTTTCTGACAAATTCTGACAATTGAGGTTTAGAGAGTAAAAAAAAACAACTTTTGTGTGTCAATGAGTGAAGAGTCAGATCTGCCTATTCTGATCAAATCGCCGTAGCCTGGTGGTGGTGAATGTATTCATCGTTCCTTTCTCAAGCTGCATTGGTATAATTTCCACAATAAAACTGATTAAGCACAAAAAACTGATCTTGATTAAATTTTATAAGTGATGTGCTGTCAAATGGTAATACAGAGTTGATTACATCTCCTTGCATAGCAATAATATAATGCATTTTTTGGGCCCCAATCAAGGGTGATGATCACTTGAGCAAAACATTTTTTTTCACATCTATACTTTCTGGTCTAAGATCAAGTGCATTTAAAAAAAAACAGACTTTCAATCCAAAGCCTGCCTTATTTTAAGCTACTGCATTTCGTCTGCCTCTGGTCTTTTCCTGCCTTTGATGTTAATAAGCCTCGTTAATTGTCACATTGGAAAAAGTTGGCTCCTATTCCTACTACAATAATTATCTTCCTCTCTCAACGTTTCCCACCCTCCTCATTAAAAAAAACACAGAGCTCATTTTCATGATGACCTGTTTGATGCAGACAAAATCTCCGAGTGGGAAACAAAGAGGCTTAGTGGTGTTCTTTTTTTGGAGTAGCCACTTTCTGGATACATGTACTGCGTCGTGGAGTTCTGATAGTGACGGAAATGAAAAATACTGTCACTGTTAGGATTTTATCCGTTTGTAGCTATCCAGAAGACCTAATGATATCAGAATGTTTTACAAGTGACACTTTTAAAAAGCAAACCGCTGCAGCTATTTGCAAGAAAGAGCAAAGGTGGGTTACCTGCAAGCAAAAGAAAAGCACAGCAACAGGTGGGAGAGGGGCAGTGCTAAATTGTTCTTAGCAGAGAAAGCTGTGGTCACTCTAAAGCTTAAGAGAAAATATTAGCCGTTTTGAAACCATAACATCTCAAATACCATTTAGTTAGGACTTTGCTGTCAACAAAGCGCAGAATACTTTTTATGCGATTCTCTTGCGATCACCATTATCAGTTTTCTTTAAGGTTTTCTCTGTTGCAACTATTTTAAAACTACTATTTGTTTGGAAAGTTTGAAGTCTTCTTCCATTTTTAATTTGATCTCAAACTAAAGGTCCCAGAGAACATTATTTGTTTTGTTTTGCAGAGTACTCGCTCAGAGAAATGCAGCTTCGCCTGACATCAAAACCTAATGCCTCCCAACATCGGGAGGAAAGATCTGACATCCACTGATCTCCAGGACCAAGCAAATTAGGCATAGAGGGAGATGAAGGGAAACAACAACCTGCTGTGGTAATAACTCAAAGAATGGGGCTGAGGGTGGGCGTGGGGACACAAATGGAAGCAGATGAAAGTGAGCTTTCTTTGTCATTACGCAGACTGACACCTTGCACACCGTGCATTTTGATGTCACTGCTGTCTTTGAAATGTGACCTTTAAATGCAGTCAGGAGTCAATTTTCTTCTATTTTATCCCCGCAATGTAATTTTTCGTCGGTGCTGGTCTAAAATACCATCTTCCCCACAATCTCAACGCCGACTGGGATAAAAGCGATAACGACACAATAACACGGAGCATCTGCAGGTTTATAAAGCCGTCAGAGCTTCTTCAAAACATCTGTGATGGCAGGCGTAAGAAAATTATCCCGAAAATAGAAAAAAAAATAGATATATATTTTTATTTCCAGGAAAATGTGACGGAGATTTAAAATATTACTTCTGTAGCATTTTGGAACACAAAGCCAGCTCAGTGTTGACCACAAGTTAATAAAATTCTTTGTACATTTAAGTGCACAACAAATATATGAGAAGGTTTGGGTTATTTAACTTCAATGAATGGGATGAAGAATCACTTAACTTTGTGTTGTTGTTGCTTTCTAGTGTGATGAAAGGCCAAGGCCAATGTGCAAAACTGAAAAATTAGGAAACGGTATTTTTCTTCAGTTTTTCAGATGGTAACAAAGCAGAAACATTTATCCTTCCTTGAGTTTTGAGAAAAATCCTTCTGTTTACTGTAGGTTGTGACATTACCACGGTTTATTATTTATACCTGAAAACAGCAATAAAACGTTAGCACTAACTCTTGTTAAGAGCAACACAACTGCTTGTGCAGTGCTATTATACTCATTCAGCGTCCAAGTGTACTTGAAGTTAAAAACCTTTAACTAAAGTTTTATGTATTTAATCGTACCATAAACAGATTTTGTAAGAAAGTTCCCTAAAAAAAGTTCATCATCACTTTCAAATCAACAATTTCCATACACCAGTTTATACAGAAAGACCCCAGGCTGGGATCTGAACCCAGAACCTTCCTCCTTCAAGGCAACAATGCTACCAACTGCGCCACAGTGCAGCCCCTTTAAACAGTTTCTTGTGTAAAATGTGACATTTTTACAAGGGGTCAGCTGATACATTGTCCTCTGCTACATTATCCTCTGACTGGGTCTAGAATCACAGACACAGCCACCTAAGTGCATTACAGGTAAGCGCTGTGCAACAATTCTACATCCGATGAAACAGATAGCTCAAAATCACAGAGTAAATTGCACCTATATTTTCCCATAAAAATATGTATCACCCTTAGGTTATCTATGTAAGCTACATAATGCGACTGTGCAGCTTTGACTAATGTGTGCCACAAGATGAAGTTTCATTTGTATTATTTTTAATCAAAAACCACACCGGTATTACATTCCCTGAGGCTCTCGACAATATTTTCTCAGCTAAATTTAAGTAAAATCACAGAAAGGAGAAATTGTTTTTAACAAACCACGTGCATCTGCAATGAAGCTCCAAATATATTTTCATGGACAAGGCCATGTCCCGTCTGAGTCGAAGTCCCATTTTTGTTAACACTTAAAGTCCTTGTACTGCTATCAGCAGTCTGAGAAGGAGCTGGGACTCACTCACCAGTGCCATCAACCGCAGAATGCTTTGCTGTTCCTCTTCGTCTTCCCTAAATCACAGTCAAGAGAAAACTCAGAAAGTAAAGGTGAGTCTCCAAAAGTGTTTTAACTAAACAACGCAGGTCCAGGATACCCTTTCTCCTTTCACACTGCTGCTGCTTACTCAGATTAAATGCTTTGATTTTTGTTCTCCATTCTGTCTTTTGCATCATTATCCTGCACCTTCTTCAGAAACCCTTATGAAAAAAAATACTTCCTCAGGTTTTTCAACTGAGGTTTGCTTCCACTAGAGGATAAATGGCTGGGTCACTTGCTGAAATTGCTGCAGTTGGAAGCTGTAAAGCACAGATTGGCAGTGTGGCCTGTGTGGTCAGGATTAAAATGACAGAATTCATCAGAGAGCCTGAGGAGCCCACAAGGTGCCCAGTCTCACTTTAGAAAGTATAACAAAAAAGTATAACAAAAACTAAAAGTCTTACACACTGATCGAGGATATGTCGATTAAGCCATTGAGAATGTCTTTACTGAGTAGCCACATCACACACACCCTGTTCAAAACCATAAACTTTTTAATTTTTTTCCAGAACTATTCTTTTTTTTTTTTTTTTTTTAATCTTTAGTGTTTGTGTCCTTAGCTAAACTCCAGTCCTGAACTTGATGTTGGTTTACTATCTCAAGGACTCTCAGCAATCTGGATGGTTACTGTTTGCAACCAAAAGTGTATTATATGCAGAGCACATCATTTAGTTGACTTAATAATAATAATAATAATAATAATAATAATAATAATAATAATTCCTTCTCAACATCACTCAAAGTAAACCAGAGCCTGTTTTGGCTGCTGTTTTTTGCTAGCATGATGGAAATTGTTGCAGAAAGCAGCAGAACCACAAGACAATCAATTTTACGATGTTGAAAGCCCTTTTCTTCTGCTAGCTTTGTTTATGGACAGTCAATTGGAACTGAATTGAGCTTTTTATAAGATATGTTATATCTTATATCTTATAACTTATAAAGATTAGCTACCAATTAGCTACAAAACAATGAAACGTTTGTTCATATGCTTCACAGAGACAGAATCAAATAAATGCAGTGCTGCCTCTTTTGCATCTGTTGCTGTGCACTGCGGACCAGCATACTGAAAAAAATAAACTTTCATGTTGTAGAAATTAAAAATGACATCCATTTAGGTTAGTTAGGTTTGCATAAATACAGTTAAGAGCAACATGGCAAGTTAAGAGCAGCACGTCTGTCAATGGTGAGCCAGCTACTGGTGTAGATAGAGCAACATATTGAATAGCTATCATTAACTCTTATTGCTACTGCTATGAATCTGCTACTACATTTAGCAGCACAAAAGGTTGAATAAATAACTGTATATATTGCTAATGCAATAATCACTATGTGGAAATAAAGAGTTGATTTTCTTGTTTCAAATAAAAGCACTTAAATACTCTGAATTTTTCTGTTGAATCATAACAGACTGTTAACGTCTCTGCAGCAAACACAATCCTGATCTAGATAGAAAACAGATTTAAACTTACAATACAGCGAAGTCTTTTTTTCACAGCAACACTAAGCCAGTGATTGACAGTAAAATAGAAGTGAACCATCTCTTCAAATATAGGACTGAGATTCTTTGATTGACATTGCTAAAACACTGACTGTCTGGAGTTACTGACAGACATTGTCAGGCCTAAGCATTTGGAATTACTATGATTTATGAAAGAAAATTATGTGTGAAACAAAACAAAGCCCAGCACTGTCATTTCAATAAAACTTTTTAAAACATAGATTTGTAAAGTGGGGAGTGGCAACAGACGTTGGTGTTAGATCACATGTGATCTAACACTCTCCAGAAAACAAGGCAAACTTTAATCTCTAACACTGATTGTCGATTACAATCTTAATTGAAAAGCCCCTCTCTCTCTCTCTCTCTCTCTCCTTTGGCCTGTCCGTGTCTCCTTGTGTACACGTCTCCCTCTCGTTGTCTTTAGCAGCATCGGCAGCATTTGCGAACAAGTCGTGATGATTGATGGCTGAGATACTGGGAAATGAATTGCTGATAAAAGCCCCAGGGCAAGAAAAGGTGGCAGCTAAGCGATAAGTGTGTGTGTGCGTGTGTGTGTGTGTATGTGATTTTTTTTTTTGTGGGTTACTCGTGCATGCACAAGAGACAACAGCTCAAGGCAACGACATGATGACACGAGAAGCCAAGCATTATCCGTGGCGCTGCACATTCACCTCTCACCACGAGACATTCACACACAGACGCACAGCTTCTTCCACATGTACATGTCTGGAGGACTGACAGGGGGGATAACATGACAGATCATGGTGGGATGAAATGTCATCGACTCACGCTCGCAAGTCCACCCACTCGCTTCCAGCGGGTTTGCACGCATTTCTCAGTGAGCAATAATGGCAATTATTCGGTCGGCCAATTTAACAAGCTGATTAAATACTATTTTGAGGTAATCGCCACCGGCTTGTTTTTTTTTAAATGAGATGCGTAAACAAAAAAGTGAATGCGGGAAAACACATGCATGGGTTAGGGGAGCTGCGACAACTGTGGGAGTCCTGCCCTGTGCTGAAAGAATGAAAACACGCTGCAAACATCAGGAAGAAAAGAGATGTCTAAACTCAGGCTATACCAAACCATGCAGCAAATACTATTTTACTTATAAAGCACATTAAAAAAAAATCTCCCACAAAGCTACTGTGGTAAAATACAGAATACAAAAGATAAAAGATCAACCCATAAGAGATTAAAAAAGAATTTAAAGGGAATATTTATTAAAAAAATTAAGAGATGATTCAAAATCCACTCATGGGAGGAAACACTAAGTGAAGGTGTTAGCCTACCATGCAGCAGCATGATATTCAAGAGTTTTGTGTAGATGCAACAGTAAGATCTCCATACTTGCTTAAAATAAATAAATAAAACAGGCAAGGTCAGCTAGTTAAAACTTTTGATACTGATGCAAAAACTACTTAACAAGACCTAAGACCTCAACAACCAGAGAACAAAACCTGTTATGCACCAGCCAAGAGTATCTTGTGGTCCATCCTTTCAGAAGCTACATCTGGGTACCAAAGTCTGAGCAGCTTACAGTCACAGTTTAGCGTCTGTTGCATCTGTTAAAGGTAGGATGGATCATCTGGTAGCACAGATAGTCAAAGCAGTGAATTTTTCAGTCTGAGAGCAGTTAGTTCGACAGTTCAACCTCGGTCTGATCATGCTGGGCCTTTTACTCAAAAATTATGCAGGTGTTACGTTACAATTCAAGAGTTCTTTTTCACTTTTAATCAATGCCACACTTGCTTGTATTTATCCAGATGAAATCCCCCTAAAATGAGTTTGTTGCTCTCATTAGAGGGCGAGAAGTCAGAGACATCAGGAAATCAGGGTTTAATGTAACTTGAAATCTCTCTATTTTTTTTCTCTGTTTGAGGAAGTATTAACTGGCAGACACATTTAAGGCCTTTCAAATGCGTGCTATAGGATTTCAATCTTCTCTATTTGCATTGTAAGAATCCCATTTGTGCAGAATTGACTGAGCGCTTTGGTTCATACCAGATGAGAGCGAGAGCAAAGAACCAAGAAAAGAAAAGAAAAGCCAAAGAGCAGACATGTGGGCAGAGGACAGCTTTGTATGAACAAGTTAGTCAGATTTGGTCATGTGTAATATAACGTGTATATATATCTATCTATTTATATATATTTATATATATGTGCATAAAAATGAAAATGCAAAAGGAAAACTATGAATTCAGACAGCAGCAAGAAGGCTCCAAGACAAACACAATATATGTACCATTTCCTTTCATTTCAGTGTGAGAGGGCCATTCGGCCGCTGCTCGTGGAAAGGCGGAAAAATGAGCGACAGTGATAGAATGGAGAGAAAATTAGAGAAGGACTGAGAGATAACAAGGTGTTTATGGAAGACGCCGCTCGGCTATTTCCCCCCCAGCTCACATTAGGGTAAACAGAGCGCTGAGCTGAAAGGAGTGCAGGGGGAAAAGCTCGGCTGGTAATGGCCATGATGGGAGACAATGATAGCAATCACACTAGCCACAATAATCACCGTCAATTCTCCAGGGACTTTTAAAGCATCTCACAGAGAGGCATGTGTGTGCAAACATGTGCGTGCATGTGTGTGAGTTTTCTTTTTCTTTTCCACCTGGGTCCAAAGCTTGCAGCATCACCGGACTCAGCCGACGCTTTGTTGCATACTTCTGCAAACCTTTGGTGAATTAGTAGGATGACCTCCAGTGGAATTTCATGCGATGAGGCGAGTCACCCAACAACAGAGACTTGTGACAGATACGATGTAAAATATACCATATCTGTGATATCAATGTTTAAGGCTGGCAGTCAGGTATTTATAATTCAAGACATGACCAACACAATATCTTGAGCTGGTAAGACACATGAAAGAAGATCAGCAGGTGAAAACCCAGTATTTCATATAAACAACAGGAAAGAGCGCATACTTTTTTGTTGTTTAGATAATTGCGGTTGCATCATATCAGAACTAAGGTCCCAGTAAGACGAAATGGTGCCACGTCTTAAGCAGGTACATTACAAAATCAGCTGTAAATCTGGAAAAAAAACGTTTGTTTGGGACCCCCATTGTTTAGAGTTATAGCATGTGCAACACATCTTTCTTGCTGATAACAGAATCTATTGGGAGAAGACTCATATCTGCTGGATAGCAAACAGCTGGGAATATCTTTTGTGCGATTATCCCATAGTTTTCATCCCCTATGTTCTCCCCTGGATGGGTTTGGAAAACGTCAGGCTATGCAGCAATGAATGTGATAGTTGTTATGAAAAATTTTTTTTCTATTAAGTCATAGCAAAGTCGACTGGACTTTTTTTTTATCATGAAGACATCTATTTTAAAAAATATTAAGTTGTGCAGCTTCTATTCACCACCTAAATAACTTTACCTCCTCAATATTAACTGACTTTGGACTTTTACAGGTAAGAAAAATAATTGCTTTAATGTTGCCACCAACAAACATGGATGAAGGAAATGCCCTTCGTTGACCATGTTGGAAAAACTAACCTTTATTGTCAAAGGAAAGACAAATAATTCTGAAAACATATAAATTTCTTGAGAATATAACATTAAGGTTTGCCTCTCTGTACATGTTTGTACATCGACAAGGGGTTTTCTTTTTTCCTTGTTTGTCTAATAACGTTCAAAACGATAAAATGTTTCAGCAAAACAACAAAATATGTATGTAAATCCCTGAGCACAGAGGAGCTTACCTCTCTGTAGCAGTCTACTCAAGTGAGTCACTCCCATGGGAGCAATATGCATAAAATGGCTCAATGTACAGTACAAGTAAGATCTGTAAGACTCCATGTTGTTATTTTATGCTGCTTTATTTACCATTACAAATGGGCAAATATCTTTTTATATTCCAAACCCTAACTCTTCCCTTTCAAGTACCTTCATCTCATTAGATGCCTCTGAGACACATTCAAAATACCTTTTCCTGTTGGTGTCTAGCCGTCCGCAGTGACATCTGCATAAGAAAGCGATTGGGCTCTTATTTTTCTTAACAGCCTCGTCCATCTTCTGCTTCCTAATGACCCGCTTGCCATCGATAATCTTACAGCTACAAGTCAGGGAGCCTGGGAATTAAAACAGCCCCCAGATCTGTTCTTCGGCGGTAATGGTTAGGGCCGCGTTTGATCTGATAGGAGATTGGACGGGCGTGTCCACGGGTCCCACTGGGTGTCACGGACCCAGGCATAAAAGCCCCCCCATCTGTGCCAAGATGAGATAAACACCCATCCCGCTCTCCTGACAGTCGTGATGAACACATGAGAAGTGCGACGGAACACTGAACAGAACACATCAGGCCGAAGTCATCACTCGAGACGCTGCGGCAGGCTTTACCCTGCAGCCAGGCCTAATGTCTCCCCGCTTGGAGCCACAGGTAATGGCTGATGGAAGCAAAAAGGGAGGTAAAGCAGCTGTAGAGAGCTGCTGCGACGCTCTGACAGGTACCAGCTCTGCTACGCCGAGCTGTTCTTCAGTGTTTTTTTAAAGGACTTAATTAGAACCGATAAAGTCTCTAAAAGTGTGTTCTGGGTAGTGTACCGGGTCGTGAAGTGGATGTCGCTCCAAGCAGAGACTTAAGTGTCCAATTGAAAATGTCACATTACATCACAGGCCATTTCAATAAGGAACCCTCCTACAGTGAAAGCCGTTTAATAAAGGCAAGAGAGGCATGGGGGGGAAAAAACATAAAGTGGAAAACAATTCACTTAATTGAAACAGTCATTACTTCTAATTCTGAACTCATCAGCATAATCAACACCTGTTGGCAGCCGCGTAGGTCTGCTTACTCAGGGCCAGGTGACAAAGTGACAAACCTATGCATGTATATGCAGGATTTTATAACACTTGCTAGCATACTGTAGAAAGGTGTAATCTAGATAATTGAGAATAAATGTACATATGTCAAGTTATGTCACACTCAGCTACATGGTGATACACTTAGACTTTTTTCAACTCTGTCATATATGCAGTTAATGGGTTAATCCAAATTGTGTGTTTAGACAGAAAGAAAAATCTAATAAAAGAGTTGGAAGCAAATGATATAATTACAATGTTTCTCCAAATTGGATATGGCTGTTGGTCTGATTCAGTAAACACCGCATCAAATAAAAAGGAACAGACAAACGTGTTGGGGATCTCCAATTTGCAATCAAATAAACAGACCAAGAGCCGCTGAATAACAATCAGGATGGGCTCCATCATAAAGTGGAGTACAAATTTTTTGTCTGCTTTTGTGATCTGTGATACTTCTAGCAACACATCAAAAATCTGTCATATATACTTGTTATAATATTAATATATAGAATTATCTTGGAAAAGTTAATACCACATTACTGTATGTCCACCATTCATTTCAATGGGACATTGCATAACACAACTGATTTGTGGTCTTGTTTCCAGTTAAAGTGGGCATGTCACCAGTTTGCATCATTAAGCAATATAGAAACAAGTCACTCTTCTCACAGCCTTACTCAATGCTACAAACAGAAAGCAGATAGGTAACCTCAATATGTGTGTTCAGACGACCAGGCTGTGTATCTTGCATGCACATTATTACAAAGGCTCACAATTTAATCGCAGACCAAGACATTACGGAAAATGTTCAGCTCTTTCCTCGCAATGACACAAAGACCACTTTTAGTTTTGCTTTTTACTTATCTTTGTTTGGATTATTTATGTGTTTGCCATCATTGACGAACTTCAGAAGTATAGACACCTGCAGTCATACTCCTTTTTTTTTCCTGCAGTGACACAGACACTGGTGTGTAATTACCGTTCAGGCAATTGATGAGATCAATAACGCAATTCATTCAGCGACATATATCAGCACTAATATACATTCATTTGGAAAACTTTTTGAGAGCCTTGAAGAGAGCAGCGATAGTCTCTTATGAAAGAGCCGCCGTTTACACAGGCTGACTCTATTATGGATTTTGTGTAATAGCGCTTGGCACTATAATAAACTTTGTAAACACTGTTCCAGTCCAGATGTTCAGTATCCTGCTGGTGCAACCTAGCCGTCTGCTGCCCTCGCTGCTCCCCTGTGCTGATGAAGTAGGTTATCTGTAGTGCAGTTTATCAAGCACTAGAGCCTGAGTTTAGCTAACAGTGCAGAATAGGGCTTTTAAGGTACAGTGTTTCACACATCTTAATGCGTCTGCAACCTTTTATAGGTTTTCTTCTGCCTTTGCAATGAATTCAAATCCATCCATTCTTGCGTCACCTTTGACCAGCTTCCATTTCTCTGCTAAATGAAAACCACCTTTTATGCATGATGCCGACATCACACTGATTTACCATAGGGAGTGATGCATTTAAGGTGATGTGCACTGTTAGTTTTCCATAATGCTTAGTGTCACAGCATGTAGGTCAAAAGATTCAGCTTTGGTCAGAGAGAGCACATTCACCCACTTCTTATCCGTGTCTGCTTTGAGGCTTTGGAGCAAACTTTGAACAGGATTTCTTGTATGGCTTTGATTCAGTAATGGGGCCCTTCTTGCCACTCATTCCATCAGCAGCAGAGTTGTATGGTGAATGATAAAAGTTACCCCGTCAACTAATTCTTCCACTTGAGCTTGTGTACAAGAGTAAAGGCAGATACCAGTTAACATCACACTTGTGCACTAAGTGAAAACCATTCGGCATTTAACAAATGTGACTTGCTTTTTGGGTTTATATCACAGGAGTTCCAATCAAATCCATTACCTTTGAGATAAGATTATTCTGAATTTTATCTCTTTTATGCCCCTGCAGCTGCAAATTGACCAGATTAGGACACATCTCCCTAAATAGGCATCTCAGCAGGAAATGCCACATCCCACAGGAGAGTGCAAGCTGTCGGCCTCCTGCAGATTGCAGCAATGCAGACTTGCTCAGATGCACACAATCCAACACACTGCAAAATCTTTCCTAAAAGCTCAGCAAAAACAGCACAATGCGCAGCTGTCGCGTT
This sequence comes from Micropoecilia bifurca, assembly GCA_903067075.1. Lineage (NCBI taxonomy): Eukaryota > Metazoa > Chordata > Actinopteri > Cyprinodontiformes > Poeciliidae > Micropoecilia > Micropoecilia bifurca. The sequence continues at coordinate 3,972 of CAEGAF010142802.1, read as the reverse complement.
CCAAACAGCGCCGACTCCAACTGTGGAGCTCTTCTCTGGCGATCACAATACGGCGACAAAACGGAAACTGTTACACACCTTTCCGTGTGTGGAGTTGAAGGCAGTCTGTGCAAGGAGAAGGAGGAAAGGCCAAAAGTGGGAGAATGATAGTGTTGCACAGAGATGTAATGACAGGCGGCAGTTTTTAGAGTGAATCCTTTCACCAGCCAACGCTGATCCCTTCTTTTTCATTCATTTTTTATAAATCTGTGAAAGAATAAGCCCTTTTCATCAGAATGAGGAAGAGGAGGAAGAAATCCCGTTGTAATTAGGGCTGGCCGACACGGGAATCACCTCGCGCTAAGCGCTCACACTCTTCCCTCTGTTGGCCCTAATTATTATAGACCACATCTCACATTTCCTTAATTCTCCTACCATGCCGTCTTCTTTTGTTTTTCTTTAATTCCCTCAAAAAAGCAGGGCTTCTGTCTTTGCAAATTTAACCAAGGAAAAGGATGAGAACTGTACAGTTTTACATTAACACTTCCATCTGGCCAATTACCCGAGCGGTTGTTGGAGCGGAGCTGGTGAAAAGAATTAGCTGGAGCACATTTTGGCTGTTTTGTCCCTCCCTGCAGAAGAACAGGAGCAAGAATGGGACCCTTGTCAGCCGGTTTTCAAGAGTCATTGCAGAAAACCAGTTACAGTGCAAGAACAAAATGACAGTCCGGAGAGTTACACTCCAATTGTTTTAAACATTTCTCTCTTTCGCTAAACAGAAATGTTTGGTTTTTTTTTCCGCTCAGAGAGCCGTTTCATCTTTAATGCGAGATTACTCCTGATTTTCCACAGATGTCAAAACGAGAGCCGGAGCATAGCTCGGCCCGCGATGTGTCGAGTCAAGGTGTTACTGGAGTGGAAATGACGTGACTGAAAGGACTTGGGGAGTATGATAATTGTGTTACTGGTCGTCAGGGTGTCGCCGAAATCCAAACATGTTTTTTCCGCATTGTTGTCATGTGTTGCCGGGTGTACATTATTAAAAATGACAAGAGCCTTGTTAGCTTAATTTGGAAGATACCATTGTTGAGGCATTCACAAACACAAGCAGGCATCCATCAGTGCCACGTCTGCTCACAAACAGAGCAGGAAGGGACTCCAGTGAATATTTCAGACGATAATGAAGTGCTGTAAAACTTTAACCAACATCTGTAATGCCATGGTAAACACTGACATGGCAAGTTTATTTTCGTACTGCCAAAAAAAAAGAGACAGATGACATCATTACAGACCTCTAAGCTGTAAAATGCTCCCGTCGTATTTGACTTTAAAGACTGCTTTCCCCACAAATGGGCGAGAGAGCCAAGAAGAGAAAACAAAGTATCCACAGTTTGTTACATAAAAAAGGATGTGAGAAGCACATTCGCCGCTGATGTATTTCTCCTGTTATTGAAAAGATTTCACATACCCGCACTCTTCTTACAAACGTATTTTACTTAGATTCCCTTGCTGGCTTTTGTGTATGTCCTCCGGCACTGTCAGTCAAGCTTTAAATAGCAGTTGCACCTTCTTTCCTATGCTCCCTGTCCTGTATATTGCCTCGAAGACAAGTACAGACCGTACGGGCCTTTGTGCATTAGCAGAGCAGAGGCATCAGCATTTTAGAGTCTATTTGAATGTGATCCCTGCAGCCCTGCATACCAGACAAGCTGGGTGCATCTCTTTCATCTGTCTACCATTAGACCCCTGGGACTGGCATGAAATTAGTTGAGCTGAGAATCAAATTCACAGTGAAGTGATGCAAAAGGATAAAAAGAATTTACAAATGTTATAATTTACAAAAACATGTTAACAAGTTTGTCTTGATACCAATGTCTGCATAATGTCCGTTTGACCTTCATCTCAATATCTGTGTTCTCAAAGACATAAATAGTTAAGCAGGGGAATAAATCAATTATATTTAGAAAGATACAACTTTTTGATTCATGCAGGAGATATGTGAACACAAACAAGCTTAATACGGCTATAGTTCCATTAAAAAAACCCATCAACATAGGAACTCCAATTTTGCTACCAATATCAAGACATTATTATCTCTGAACAAGTGATCCAGCAGCCTTAAAACTTCAAATGTGTCTTTTGCTTTTTCACTTTTCTTGTCTGGTCCGCAACTATTGACGCATTAGTCATTTTTGTGGGACTGAGATAAACTCTGTTTCAGGTTGTAGTTTGTACTGTTTCATGCACAGGAAGTACATCTTTGCTGTGCAGATAGCAGTGTGACACTCCAGCTTTACACAGCTTTGTCTTGCGAACAAACATTGTTCACAGATGTTTTTTTAAAGAGATACTGATGGTAGGTTTAAATATCCTCAATTAATAATAACCCTGAATTAATCCAGGACATAAAGACCAATACTGCCCATCTGTATAAAGGAAGTCTGACCTGGTCTAGTTTTTCTTAAAATTCGTTTGACAGGTGGACGGAGCCTGGTGCTGCAAGGTTGGAGACCTTGTCCTATCAGGCGACGGGGCCTGGATAAAACCCGTGTTAAACGGACGGCGGAGTCTGGCAACGACAGGCGCTTAAATTCCATAAGTATGCTTTTATCTTCTTTTTTTTCAATTTCTTTCTCTTTCTTATTGTTTATTCAATGTCACATGCTGTTTTTATTATTTCTTTAATTATGTAAAGCACCTTGAAATCCCTTGCTGCTGAAATGTGCTATACAAATAAAATCTGATTGATTGATTGATTGATTGATTGATTGATTGATTGATTGATTGATTGATTGATTGATTGATTGATTGATTGATTATGGAAGAGCAGCAGTACTGGAAAGTAGAAGTGAGATGCACCACAATAAACAAACAATACAGGATTTCATCAGGTGTTGCTTGCAAGATTTCAGTGAGGCGTAACAAGGTGACATGACAAGATAATACACAAAGCTACTTCGATCATAAGGATGAGACGGGCACGGTTGTATATACTGTAGATGTTTCATGAATTCAAAACCTTGTTTAATGAAATTTGTCATCAATACGTCAGTCCATGTTTTTCAATATTTTGTGAATTTCATGCATGTTTTATTCTAAAGTGGTCCCGATGGTCTCATCTGTTTTCTCCAAGGCTTCATTGTCAAATGTTGGTATGCTGTGGTTAGATGGTTTGATACTCTCACAATGACTACAAGGGGTTTTTATCTTGCACTCTTTGTTTCTTCCAAGCACCCAAATTTCTTGCCACACAAATTAATTAAAATGAGTTAAGGTTTCTTTAATAAGAGTCCTAAACATTTATGCAACAGACTGTCCATCTGTAGGCACTCATTTTCAAATCATAACTACTATTTAATAATTATATCACAATATCTACCAATTATCTAACACTTCTAACCTAACCTGTCATGTTAGGTTATATCACAATACATTTGGTTGTTTTTCTGTGTCAAGAATAATAATATATTAATCATAAAGGAATCTGTACTTATCTAACAGTGTGGATATTTCAGACTTGTGCGAGTTTCACCTTAAAAAACTGAGCTTTATTATCAGTACATATAAGAGGAGTAAAATAAATTGAATAGAGGTGACTGAAAACAGTTAACACTTTGAGATTACCCATCATCAAACAAAAACGACCTGTAATATGTGATTTAATGTATTCCTATTCCAAATAAGAAGCCAACGTCGAAAATTAAATCTGTTTTCAAATTCAGCCCAATGATTCTGAGCAGCAAATGAAAACATTTTTTATTATTTTAATGACGTCAAATATCCATAAGCTCTTATCCTATTTCAAACTTTTCTACGCTTTCATTTCTCCTCAATCTTTTTTTCTGATACCACATCTAATGCTTACTCTGACAAAATTCCTGTCTCAATTCGTCTAAATCTCTGCCTCACTGTCAAAATCACACACACACACACACACACACACACACACACACACACACACACACACACACACACACACACACACACACACAC
>CAEGAF010142759.1:0-22633 GCA_903067075.1 Micropoecilia bifurca | reverse complement strand
AAAATATAAATATTAGTTGCAGACAGAAGAAATATGTCCGCCACAGCTTTATATATAATTGAGGACATAATTGACTTAATAAGACACACACGCATCAAAGCTGAACAGCTGGTATTAGTACATACTATCACAGATGAGTAACTTTTGACAGATTTTACTGAATAATTAAAGTTGCACTTGAGTCGAAAGGGGTTCAACGTTAATCTTTAAGCAAGCACCGCATGGGGTCTGAACTCAACCTACCAGCTTAAATAAATAAATTTTCTCTTTCTCAAAGCCAAGCAAAAGGGTCACTTTTTTACTTTCACTATCTGGAAACAACTTTTGTTTGTTTTTTAGACACACCTGAAACAATCTGCTGCTGCTGCTAAACAGACTACAAGTAAAACCATGCAAATAAATAAAAACACAGAAATTTGCTCACTTTCCGTGAGACTTTCGGATCAGGTGTTACATCTTATGTGATGTCTGACAACTTGTATTTTGAATTTAGATTTTATCCTGAATTAATAACGATTTAGGACAAAATAGCAAAACAAGCAGAAAAAACAATTAGGATATTGATATCTAAAGGGAGTTTGATTGATTTTCCATAAAGTTTGTCTGTTGGCTTTCACTGTTGTTATGAGTGGTTTCCTGGTTTTCACAGCAAAATGTTCCTTAATATATTAATTGCTGTCATTTCACACAACCAATTATTCTGACATAAATCTCTGTCTGTCTCAGCAATACAAATGAAACCATACATTGTCCTCATGTTTTATTTTTCGAAAAAAAAAAGGTTGATTTAAGAACTTTCATTTTAGTTTATGAAATACAATTACAACTATTTCGTATTGTTTTTTTTGGGGGGGGAGGTTTGCAATCATCAATCCCACTGCAGTCTTTAATGTACAGTGTATTTTATAAGACTGAAACACAATTTGCATTAACGTCTATTGCTACAAGATGTAAATGTTCTTCTAATTTCCTATCACTTCTATGAAATCAAATACATCCGTAATATAAAAGTGCTGAGCTTCACTGCATCCTTTCATCATATTTTCCAACAGGAAGCATGTCAATCATCTCGCATCTCATCTGACAATGCAAAAAGATCTTTAATTGAATTGAAATACTGACAACAAAGTGCATCACATTTTAATCCTAAAACACAGAGAGCAGAGTGGTCAGGTGCTGTGTTTCATTTCCTTCTGCCCCTCTGGCCTCTAAAGCCTCGGATCGAGCCGTGACCAAAACACACAGATTTAGGCACCCTGTGAAAAACAGAACAAACCCTTTAAATTACAGTCAGTTATATATATATATATATATATATATAAGACAATCTCCAGAAAATGCTTCACAAAACTGACTTTAATCTGACTTAACTACATACAGGTTAAATGTTTATCTTTAATGGACTGAAGGTTCTCTTCAATACAAAAACCTAAACTGATTTTTATATAATTTAGTGCTTTAAAAAACAACAAACCTGTAGGAGTATTTTGGTTTCAGTCGCTCTGTGTTTGTTTCTGGGGTCTGAGCTGAAGCAGAAAAGTCCTCAGACTGAGCAGCTTCCTCTCTGCTCGCATGCGTCTCCATGGACTCCTCCTGCTCCAGCTGGTTGGACTCAACGCTGCACATGACCTCACACACACCCTCCGACCTGCAAACATCGTCTGCTGCCTCCACGGCCGAGTCCGTCCTCTGCTCTCTGCTCGCTTCTCTGGTTCTAACAGAAAAAAACATAATTTTAAAAATAAGGACACTGAATGATTTCAAAAAAGCTGCAAAGGAAAAAAAAAGATAAATGAGGATCTTATTTCAAATAGACTGTTTGAGTTGAAACAAGACATTTATTTACCCTATATAAGGGGATACTGGAAATTTTTTTGTTGATATTATACCAAATGTAACTTTTCCTGTTTTAAGCTAGCTAGGATTTCAAAACTATGTCTATTTGCTAAATGCCAGCATAAGAAAGAGTTGTTTTTTTTAGATCATTAAATGGAGACATACCTCTGGATGTATTTAATGGAAACACATCATACAGCTTCCTTTGGATGATGTTGTGGAAAAATCTAACAAAATCAGGCAAGATATCATTGGCAGTATTTTTTCAGTGCTGCTGTTTTTATCTTCAAATTCTCTGTCCCTGTTTTGGAGCCACAGACGCTTGATGGGTGGGGCTTCAGGACCGCATATCATTTGCAAACATTATAGAGGCTGAGGGTAGTGCTATGGTCATTCTCAGGGTAAAATGTATGCAATGGCTACTTCAAGTTCAGATGGACCTTCTATAAAACAGGTAAGTAACCTTGTTATTCCACTGGACTGCATTAATCGTACAACAATGACCTAAAACAGGAAGAGTTTACTCTGATTTGATATTGGACTGTGAGAAAATAATGATTACAGTCATTTACACTGTGTAGAGACCTGCTAAGTGAGCATCCGAACCTTTTAGCGCCATCTAGTGGACATGCTTATAGGATGTAAAGCATTACCCTTTTTCTTTTCTGCTTTTGTCAAATCTGAAATCCGGTGGATACTTGTGAAGTCTTATCAGGTGGTCCTTCCTTTGCCAACTTGTCCTAAACTTCTGTCCACAGCCTTCCACAAGGCACAAATACTGAAAGGAATCAAAGTTCCAAAAAAAAAGAAAAGCATGAATTAATATTGCTTAAAATAAATCACTCTTCGGCCATCAGATTATCCGGGGCTCACCATGTCCTGTTTTTGGGCGAGGATGGTAAAAAGTGAGTCGTGCCACTCCTGAATGTGAATGTCCAGGAGCCGGGCGCTCGGCAGAGAGCGGCGGCAGGAGCAGCACACGTGACGGTGCAGGGAGTTGTAGTGGTGCTCGTACTCGTGCAATGTGCTGAAGACGGCTCTGCAGCCGGAGATGTGACAGCCAAACTCTGAAACACTGAGGAAGAGGTCAGGAGGAAGAGGTGGGGAAAAAAAAAAAATCACTCACAGTTTGACTAAGAACTATCTGAGCCGACATCGAGGCCACCTTTTCTTGACTGTGCTGCTTTTTGTTCCAGATGTAGCTCCCCCGTCTGAGAGATGCTAAATTTGAGAAATTCCCAGTTTGTCTACTGAAGTTGCTCAATTGTTCCCCCTTTTTTGAAATCAAGCCAACATCTAAAAAGTCTTTGCCTCACTTACTTGCCTGCTGCCATTCCCCAGCGAGTTCTGCACTGGTGGTAAATTAATTAGTTGATTTTGTATTAGGAGACGTTTCTGGCACTTGTTTCTTTGGCACCTTACTTATAAGAACATATTTGCCAGTGAAGGGCTCCAAAGCCATGATGACACAATACCGTTTCCTTGGAAGTTACCAAAGTTGGCAAAAGAAAAAACCATTTCAAGCTGCACCATTTTTCAAAGCGATCATGCTGCTGTTCTGTTTCAATAACGCTGATTAACCCAAACTGCTACCAGTTAAAACTGACGGAGTAAAGTTTGTGAAACGCAAGATTTCCATCACTGTCAAAGTCTTTTTTTTTTGCCACAGCTGTCCTGTCCAGAGTTCCGTCTGTTACCCACCTGGGCGTCGGCTGCTCCTCCGCCTCCGAGCCGAACAGGTCCTGCAGATACATGTGTCTGAAAACATCTCCGTCCTGTCAACAAAGATCTATATTACAGATGGTAACTAAAGCTCCTACAAACGTTTTGTCGTCTGGTGGAGCTCCGTGTGAAGTTGTTACCTCAAACAGCTCATGGTCTCTGTGCAGACGGAGGAGCTGCGGACTAAACGTGAATGGGTTTCCCTCCACCTGCTGCTCCGCCGCTCCTCTCAAAGCATTTTCTTCGTCGCCGTTATGAGTTTGACTTCCTCCCGTCGCTATAAACTGGACCGAGTCTGGTTGCAACATCATGCACAGACGTTTTCATAACTTCTTTGTTGAATCATTGGCAGCCGAACGGTTTCTGCGTTTGTTTTGGTTAGAATTTGGCGCGGGGAGATTACGTCACTCAGGGCAGTTTCCGGGTTGACAGGAAAATGTTGTTTTACCGCCACCTGCTGGTCGAACTGATATCGGAACTGGAAACAAAACCGCTTTTCATTCAGTCACATGAATGTTACGTGGAAATGCTGTCTAAATGTCTACAGTTTAGAACAGTCAGCTTTTGTCTCTTACCATTTAGAAAGTTATCTGTCTTTTGTAACGCCAGACAAAACGAAAATATGGTAAAGCATCATGCGGTTTTTGCTGCCTGTCTGAATCCATAGTTTAACACAAAGACACGCATGATACAAAAAAAATCTTATTTTGCTTTCTCTATATGCATGTGGTTTGTGGACCTCCTGAAATATTTTGTTTCTTGACCAGTTTATTTATTAGCTTTTTCTTCAAGCACAATTTTCCTTAATTGCGCCAGTCAGGCGTTTTGATTTTACACCACAAGATGGCGACAAAATAACAATGCATTTTGCTGCGGGAAGCTCCTTTCACGAATGCGACTGTATTAAACAACTGAACGTTATAAACAAGAAACTTTTGCGTTTCAAACTGGCCCCGAAAATCTAAAAAAACTAACTAAATAAAATAAAATAAATTCTGAATAATCAAATAACTGAGAGGCCACTTTGACGACCGAATGAATGCTTCTTTTGTTAATGTGACTGTTGTAATGCCAACTAAAACATGTTGGTAATTGTGCTTACTTTCTCGTATCAACATGGTAGAAGATTCTTGGAAAAAAAGAAAAATGGCCCAGTTCTTTTGGCTGACCTGGGAGGTCAGTTTAAGATGTTAATTTCCAGGATATTACATGTCAAATGGGCGGAGAACTGAAGACATTTCCTCTGAGCTTGGAAGCTGACAATGACAGAGTCCGTCCGACAGAGCAACATGACACATTCTGGCTGTTTTATATGGATTTTCATCTCCTCATGGGGTAAGCAAAATTTCTTTCTTTGTTTCTTATATTCTTTGTGTCTATTCTTCTCTCTTTCTTTTCTTCTTTCTTTCCTTCTCTCTTTCCTCCCTTATTTTCTTCTTTCTTCCTTCTTTTCTTCCTTTTTTCTTTCTTTTCTTCTTTCTAATTTTCTTTCTTTCTTTTCTTCCGTTTTAAATCTGTAAAAAACCATCTCTGATACTCCTAGGTGTAATTGCCGGTAATGTGAAGAATTTGCCTCATGTGATAAAGTACCAAACAGCGACACCTCAGAGGCTGCAGGACAAGCCTCTTCCAAACGATGTTGCTGCTGCACACAAGGTAACAAACTTTACATCCTACCCAACAAGTACCTTTTAAAATGTCCCCACCTTGCGCTAAACACGCTGTTTCTTCACTTCGTGTTATTTTATGAAGAAATACCCAGATGTGGTTCAGTACTCTGTTAGTATTGCTGGGAAAAACCACACTCTGCACCTGGAGAAGAACAAGTAAGAATACTTTAAATCTCTCTAAATCTATTCTTGTTTTGTTTTGTTTTGTTTGTTCTTATTCTTTTTAAATCTATTACTATTAATCATTTATAAATTGTCACTTTTTCAGAGGTCTTGTTGGGAAAAGTTTTACTGTGACCTACAATTCTGATCAGGGTACCCAAGTTTCAACTGCCTCTAACCATGAGGTATGTCAATTTCCTGTTTGCTATTTGCTTGTTAAACTTGAATTATAGGACAAAGTACTTATTTTGGCTTGGCTTAATAAGCAGCAGAAAATTATGCAACACTTTACAGAGAAAGAGAGAGAGAGAGTTTGGCCTGGCACTGAATTCTGTCACAGCTTGTCTCTGCTAAATATAAAAGAAAGCCTTTTTATCAAAGGCAGATCCTTGACTGTTCTTACAATTCTAGGCCACACTGATCTGTACATCCCTTCTATCACACTCATCTTTACTATTACAAAAAAAATCAGATGACATGTACATTTCTCATCATCAAAGTTCCGCATTATGAGGATGTATTTCTTTAGAAAAGGAATCGACATATTTGTACATTTCCTGTCTTACCCCAATGCTGTGACTCATTCACATGGTGTAAAATCCCATTTTCTAGCAGAGTTTATTTTTTTATTCAATAATTATTCAACATTAATAGGAACTCAATTCCTTTATAGGTCCACTGCTACTACCATGGACATGTTGTGGGAGTGGAGGACTCCTCTGCCAGCATTGGGTTGTGCTCAGGAATGAAGTAAGCAAAAATGTTGTTCTTAAATCTTAGCAGAACCAGATGTCTGCTTAAGGACAGGCAGGTTTCACTGAGCAGCTGTGGCACATTGGTCAGTGTGTCCAATTCAACGTGAAGAATGGACTCTCAAGACGTCCTGCGATATGAAAATGCTTAATTTTACATTTTTCCATATTCATTATGAGATTAATTAATTAATTTGTTTGTTTATACATTTATGTTCCCCCGACCCCATTTTCTTCTTTTTTTATGCAAATGAAAACTAGATATGGGCACAAAAAAATTAGAGCTGAAAATACTAAATATTTTTATCATTATTTTTTGTTTAAAAGCTTGAAAAAAAACTACTTCTAATGTTTCTCTTTAGACATAAATACTTTAATAAATGTGATGAGTGGGTTTCCGTCTGTTTCTGCACCTTAACTCCTATAACCAGAATTCTTTGCAAACAACTGAGTTGGTATTTTCTGAATGGGGAGGAGAAAAAGTAACGGCCTTCTATTAGCTAACTAATCAGCAGCACGCAGCAACAGGTGGGGGAGAGGCAAGTCTGCAGTACTCTGTGCTCTGTAAAGACAGATAGAGTAACTTTTTCCTGGGATCTCACTAGGCCCAGGCCTATAGGAAAGTAAAACTCTAAGGGAAGGCTGTCACAGGACATTGTTTCAGTCATGACCAGTTAGATTCGCAGCACTTCATCCTTCTTGCTCTCATCTACAGAGGCTTCATTGCTCTCCAAGACCAGATGTACCTCATTGAACCCCTGCCTGGTGAGACGACGGGACAGCAGGACGATGCTCACAGTGACGACAATCTGCATGCCGTCTACAACTACAAACACCTGAGGAGGAAGAGGAGCTCCTGTTCCCATGGAAACACAACCACTTTCTATGACCACGGAGCTCGTCCGTCTGGACTATTCCAGCTTGGCAGTCTGGTGAGGACGCCGCACGAACACATTCACAGATTATGTGGATTTACACAGCTAATAATTCATGGTGCAGACAGTTTCAGACATTGTGCATCTTTCAATCGCATAAAAGAAATATTACAATAAAAAACACATGCAGATATAATTATCTGAAACCAGAAAATTATTCTACATTTTACAGAGATCACAGAAATCTGACAAAAAAACAAACTTTTGACTTTTTCTGCATTTGCACCAAAAGTCTGTTGTTTCATTAACTATAAATCTGGAAAAAAGAAAGAAAACAAGTAACTTAAGTAATTAAATAAAAAAATATTAAAATTGTCATTGTTTTGTTCATGTCTTCTATGTTTTATGTCACTTAGAAAAGCAGAGCCCAGACTAAAGACCATAAAGCCAAACCCAGGACTGTGGAACTGGCAGTAGTGGTGGACAACACAGAGGTTTGATTAATTTTATTCTTTGACTCAATATTACAGATTTCTATCAGAGAAAATATGGAAGGAGATATGTTTGCAAAACGTGTTTGAATTCTTTTTCTAGTACAAGAAGTTTGGCAGCACGAAATCAGTGGAGGCCAGAGTGCTTGAAGTAGCAAACCATGTGGACAAGGTATGTTTGTTTCACTGTAGCTTCAAACAGAAAGATAACGAGTTTTTGGTCTTTTACATATATCTCTACTTTTAGTTTGGGAAAACGTGCAGGAAACTGTTCTCATATTTTAATTAATAACTAAAATATAACTAGAAGTAAAAGTTCTCTCACTACCATTAACTGTGAGTCCTCACACCCAAGTTGAAAAAATTCACACATATCCCCTCAGCAGCGATGTTCTGTTGCTTCCGCAACCCGATGCATTAAGTGTTCAGACACACGTTCGCATTTAGTAAAACTCACGATGATTTGTGAATCACTGCTGTTGCAGTTGTATCGCCCCGTGGGCGTTCGGGTGATGTTGGTCGGCCTGCATGTGTGGTCGTACAAAGATGAGATCGAGGTCAGCACCAACCCGGAGGTCACTCTTGGTCGATTTCTTGAGTGGCGCCAGCGGCACCTCCTGCCAAGGACCAAACACGACAACGCACAGTTCATCACGTAAGACGCTTATAAATTTAAAACTCCAACTTAAAGGAACTGATGTTTGAGCTGTTGGAGGGTTTACCTAAAATACTCCCCTCTCCCCTCGTCTTTGATCAGAGGTGTGGACTTTGAGGGCTCCACTGTCGGATTAGCTAACACTAATGCAATGTGCACCTCGAACTCTGGAGCTGTCAATGAGGTAATAAATTATAACATGCTGGAAAAAAAATTCACTTTGTAAAAATTTTGAAAATTAAGTGATTATGATAAAGAATTGTGTGATATCAGTGTTTACATGCCGAAATGTATTTGGCTTCATTCAGGATCATAACACCAATTCAATTGGAGTGGCCTCCACCATAGCACATGAGATGGGTCACAATCTGGGTTTGTCCCATGATACAGAAAACTGTGTCTGCGGCTCCCTGGCATCAAAGAAAGGCTGCATTATGGCTGAAAGTGTTGGGTAAGCTCAAACAAGCCTCGCAAAATATCTCATATCCCTTTAACTTTTTCAAATGGGATTTTATGTGATAATCCAAGTCAAGATAGTGCATTTTTTTAAGTAAATGAAAAGTTAAGCAAGTAAAGTTAGTTTCACTTTACACCCCATATCTTCAATACTTTAGTGCGAAAATAACGTTTTTTTCTATTGATTTTTATATTTAATTTCTCTTTCCACAGCCTCGTGTATCCTAGGCAGTTCAGCAGCTGCAGTCAACAGCAGCTCAGCAGGTTCCTGGAGGAGATCAATCCTGCTTGTCTGCTTGATATTCCTTCCGCCGATCGCATCTATGGAGGCCCAGTATGTGGAAATGCCTTCTTAGAGCCTGGAGAGGAGTGCGACTGTGGCACTGTGGAGGTTTGTTCACGCTCAAAAGGTAGACGTTTGCGTCTCGCCTGAAACCATACACAGGAAGTTGATTTTCAATTTTTGTCTTGACAGGAATGCAAGAATCCCTGCTGCAACGCAACAACCTGCAAACTGAATGCAGGAGCTCAGTGCGCAGAAGGACAGTGCTGCCACAAATGCCAAGTAAGTACTACTCACTGAGCCTACTACTCGCTAGATGAGGAGTCAGACTGATGCTAATTATGTAACTGTATATCTAGACAGAGAATGACTATTCCGTCTGGCAGGTTTTGTGTGAGTGGATGTATTTGACTAGTCAGTATATCACCATCTGTGTTTCTGTCCGCACTACAGCTGAAGCCGACAGGCAGCATCTGCCGCCCAAAAGCCGGAGACTGTGACCTGGCAGAATACTGCACGGGCCTTTCTGCTGCTTGTCCCATTGATGGGTTCACCCAAAACGGCCAGTCGTGCAACCGTGGAAGAGGATACTGCTACAACGGGCAGTGTCCATCTCGGCAAGATCACTGCAAGAGACTTTGGGGACCAGGTGAAATACTTCTATTAGTTTGCTTTACGAGTTCCTTCGTCAAAATATTTGAACACTTCCATTACTTTCTGAATTTTCACGGATCTGTTTAGACGCTGAAGTCGCCGTAGACGCTTGCTTCTATCAGTATGGGACCTGCAGAAGGACACTGTTCAATCAAAAATGTTCCAGTCGGTATGTAACTAAAAGCCACATTGAAGAAAATGTTTTATTCAATCTTCTTTTTTTTATTTTTGTTGTGGTTGCTTTGGGGTTTCAGAGATCAATCGTGTGGAAAGCTTTTCTGTTCTGGAGGATGGGACTTTCCCATAACATCCAGAAAGTCCCTTTACAAAGTAGGAAACAGAATAAATTGCAATGAGGCAACCATGAACCCCGAAGACAACTATCCGTCCGATCTGGGCATGGTTCCTACTGGTACCAAGTGTGGCAACAATATGGTGAGATAATAGTTTTTAATGGTTAAAATAACCAAAATCCTTGTCATTACAAACCCAAGGGACCTAATGTATTTGTAATGTCTCTATCAGGTATGCTACAATCAAAAATGTGAAGATATCAAAAGCATCAAAGCATATGGAACAAATGACTGCTCGTCCAAATGTAACAACCATGGGGTGAGTGCCTGTGTAAAACTGTCAAGGTCATAAACCACAGTGCGGCGCCATCTGTCATTTTCCCAAGCTTTCCTTTGTAACTGAAGCATCAGTGCACAGCGCAGTGGCCACGCTTACAAACATAGTGGAAGCAAAGCCTGCAGATCCAATCAATCGGGTTTATGTAACGATTATTCCAGGGAAGGGGAGTGGGCACCGTGTTTTGATTGCAATGGCTGGGAGACTTAACAAAGTGGCACCCTACATAGGAATTTAAAAGCAATCCATAGTAAAACTGTCTGGCAGCAGTTATATTAGACGTTGCAATTTGTATTACCATTCTGACCAACATTGTCTCACATGAGTGTCAGCCATTTCTCATAAAAACTTAATATTATGGCGCCTTGGAGTTATTATGCAAGTCTCAGTTTTCTCCACAGAACCAGTCTGTGTTTACCTCCTGAGGGTTTAACTGCACTACAGCAATCTAACTGGTGTTCCCAATACACAACCCTCAAAACTCTTTGGACCTGCATTTAAATAGTCGTCTTACAATAAGATGTTGCTTGCATTTTATAAATGAAAAGATTTTCCGGTGGTGAACTTTCCTTTAAATCTACACAGTAAAAATGCCACGGTTAAATTAACATCCACTGTGTTAATTTTAACACCAACAAAGTGTTTATATGTGTCCAAGTCAGCTGGTGTTAAAGTAACACTTTTGAAAGTGTTACAAGTTTAACACCCAAATTTATGTTTAATTAACACCAGACATTGTTAACATTCAACAATGCTAGGTGTCATATTAACATTACAACGGTGTTGGTGTTAAAATGTAGTGTTAAAAGTAGCACAACTGTAGTGTTAATCACAAAACATAATGTGGTATTAAAAAGGTAAATAATTGACACCCTATGGTGTCAATATCAAAGTGAAAAAAAAATTTAAAACAAGACAAAATTAAGTGTTACAGACCTTCAATGCACAGCTCATACAAAACAGCAGAAGGGCATAATAATAATATCAGATCAGAGACACAAATAATAGCAAACATCATCCAAAATCTCTACTCAAATGATCATCAAAATACTCTAATGACTTTAGCAGTGACAAGGAATACCTTATCATCCCTGGTTATGAAATGAGTTGAACAATTCTTTTGTGTTGAGCCTTACAAATATAACACGTTGGCATATTCAAGTGTCAGTTCTCACTCCGATTTCCTTGGCTTTGGGGCTCTCCTTTCTTGTTAAGATTCAGATCTGCCTGTGTGTCTTTCCACGAAGCTCAGCCATGTTTCATGGATAGTTGATCTTTGTTGTAAAAATGTAAAGCTACATGCATGTTAAAAATGCCTTTTGGCTCCTGCCTAAAGTCCTGTGAGAGCATAGTTACGCTGCTAACTGTGGGATCTCTGATAGGTCTGCAACCATGAGAGTAAATGTCACTGCGATCCAGGCTGGGCTCCGCCTTTCTGTGCCGTACAGCAGTCAGAGCTGACTGAAGGTATAGTTATTATGCTTTTCTATCCCATGTGAATCTGCCTCTTTAAATGCTTGACCTTTTTAGGACTCTGATTTTGCACATGACTGTTTCTGACATGATTTAATATTCATAGACTCTACAACAGTCTGTCCTCATGAGCAAAAACAAACAGTGAATTAATTCAATTTCCCCCATTAGTCCACACAAATGACATTACTTTGAATTTTTGTCTCCAGGAGAGATGATGTATGTTGTTTCTTATACGTCATCATAACCGGTTGTGTATTGGTGTGTGTGTGTGTGTGTGTGTGTCTAGAGTCAGGCCTGGCTTTTGTCATTGTGTCAGTGATCATTGGCTTAGTTCTCCTGCTGGTCATTCTTATTGGGAGTCTGATGTGCTTCATCAGAAAAAGGACACCGGCAAAAAGGTGAGACAGCAGTTTACCTCTTTACGTTAGCTTTACTCAACACTTATGTCTTTGATTTGATCTCATTTGTGTTTTCTTTATAGGTTTCTTCCTGTGACCTCGGGACAATCCAACCCAGTGTTTCAGTCCAGCACCAGGAGAGGCAGCTCTCGCCTCGGGTCCACTCACATCAGCCAGCCCACGTTTGTGGAGTCGTCTGTTTCTCAGCCCTGTAAACCTCTGTTCTCCGCTGCTGTCAAGCCACAGACTGGAGCTCTGAAGCCCTGCAGGGCAGCTCCAGCGGTAAGCCCAAAGCCTCAACACCCAGCTGCAGTCACACCCCGAGACTGCATGTGTTTTGACTTACATCGTCTATGATACATCACACTGAATATTAGTGGTTATGGGTACAAATTTAAGGCTGCCAACTGAGGCCAAAGGGAAAACATAATAATGGTTTTACCTCTTTTTTTCTTCTGTTTCTTCAATTTTCAGCCTCCAGAGAAGGAACCAGTTGCATCTCATTTATCAAAGGTTCACCAGGTAATCAGAGTTTCTCTTTTTGCCCTTTTGTCTTTTGTTGATTATAGTCATGGGCAAGATCTCTGCATGTCATTCCTTCTGTTTAAAGCCCTTTAATTGAGATGGTGAGCATGTTGCAGAAGCCAAAAAGTAACACCATCATGTTTCATTCTTTTTAAAGTAACTCTGATTTTAAAAAGTTGGAAAATTACGACAAACCTAGACAAATAACACAAGTAATTCGCCAGCTCATATTAGCCCCTTATTCGCTTTTAGTGTTAATTTACAGAGAGCAGAGTAACAAAAAAGAAGAATATTTTCACAATATGTGTATTTAATTCATATTTAGTTCAAGCCAGGTTGCTTAACTTGCACCAATTAAGAATAGAAGTCATGTCCAGCCATGTCACAGAAAAAATAGGCCTAGTTATTCTCTATTCATAGAGAAATATATTTGAAAATCAATCTGACAAAATTTTATATTATTATATTCTGCAACCTAACAAATCAAAATAGCAAACAGATATTGTATCTATCGTTATTGCTACTGAAACTATTAGTATGTTTGATTTTTGCAAATATTTAATGCTTTTTTATTTTAAATAAAATGAACTAGATAATGTTAGACACTTGTTTCTTTTTTATTGAAATAAATTAAAAACTGTAAAGCCATGATCATTTTGATGTACTGCAAATTATATTTTCTGCCCCTTCGGTGTTGCAAGAGTTAAATCAATGTTTCTTTTATAGGTTGCAAGGACATTCATGCAGCCACCAAATGTTTCAAAGTTGCCAATTTATTCCGAGGTGAATCAACACAATAGCATTTCAAAGTACTAATTGCCACACAAAAATGATAGTTTCAATAGAAACAATAGTTTCAGTTTCCTGAGGTTGTCTTTTGTTGTTGTCGTTGACAGAATAAGCCCCTGCCACCTTCTAGACCACTACCCCCACTTGCATCAAAACCAGTAAGTGACGCAAGTCGTCTTATTTGCATTCCTGAATTTCATTGTTCTTGTTTTTTGTTTTAATAATTAACATTCTGCCACTAAGAACATGAAGCCAAAACCTCCGATGCCTCCGCTGAAGCCGAAGCCCTCTCCAGTCCAGTCTGGCCTGCCACATTCTCAGCTGGTATGTACTCACAAAGCAGACAGAGTGAATAAGACTTTCCAACCTCTGACATAGCTGCTATTGCCATCCAGACATCCCTAAATGTTATAAAAGGCATGCACGTTTATATGGAGATCTGTGGCTCTTGGCACTGCCCCAGCATAGCAGTGTAATGAATAAGCAGTGGCTCACTGTTGGAGTCGTCTCGGGGCTTAATAAGTGGGACCGCTGGTCTGTGAATTAGACAGTCGAACATGTTTGGATAAAGAAGACTGAAGCCCACTTATCTAAACCGAGTGTGTTAACTGTTTATTCGTGTTTTGTTTTGTTTTTTTCTCAGCTTGGTAGGAGAGCCCCCTTGATGCCCCCCAGCAGGCCGAGATGACAGTGGGAATAATTCACACTGTTGTAAATACTGACATTCTTTGGCAGAGACGCTGAGGGACCAATAAGATCCTCCTTGGAGACGTTCATCTGTTTTACATGTCGGGAAAAAAGACCCACAGGGAGATGTGCGTAATGAAACCAGGAATGTTACAGTCTCCCCATGGATGACCTGTTATCTGCATCCTGCTCATGCCAGTCTTCAGCTGGTGTACCTGAAGCAATGTTTGACAAAACTTCGCTTAAGTGCTTAACGGATGACAAATGGCGCTCCTGCTATGATGATGACTGATTTAGTGTTATAGGGAAATTATTCACTGTGTTGGGTTTTCCCCAGCTTTTGTAAGTCGCCTGCACTATCAATGTCTTTGTTTACACATACCTTGGATGAGACTAGATTTCCTAAGGATGATTGCACATATTCTGTTTTCAGAAGTTGGGATAAGATATTAATCTGGATAGTTAGAGATAAAAACAATCAAAATCAAAATACTGTTGCAACTATCTCTGGAGATAATGAGGGATGTTATAAGTTAAAAAAAAACGTGTATGTACAGGGAAATGATCAGATTCCTCATGTTTCATGTACATGACTGCATTTCTGGTACATGAGCTAAACAGAGAGGAAATATTACAAAGAATGTAAACACTCTGGTGTACTAAATTGGTAGTTAGTTCAAATTTGGTTCTGGTACTTTTATACTTTATTTAAATAATATGAATCACAGAGACACGCTGAAGAGAACAATGAAAACTGTCAAAACTTCTCTGGCAGATTTTACATCAAGCAGAAGTTTACATCATTTTGTGTTTAATTTTTATGTATCTTTTTTATATATATTTTTAAGCAATTGTTTGATTTGGCCTGCTGTTAACCAATTTATTGGTTATTTATGTAATTTTTTTGTACTTTTGATTCTATTTGTGGGCTTTCATGGTTGTTTTATTTTTCAAATGGTCACTTTTATGTCTATTTATGTTTTTATTACTGAGAGTGGTTGGCGTGTGGCTGCCCAATGAATGCTGTTTAAGTGGGGGTTTCTTGTGTGCATTACTTTAAATTGTTTTTCCCTTTTGTTTTATTTTTATTTGTTGTGTTTTATGATCTTCTTTTGATATTTCATCCTGGTATTTGCGTCTATCATCTGGGTTTTACATTACAGCATCAGCAGCAGAGGCGTTATAACTCCACAAGCTGCTCTGTATTGTGCCATTCAGCACTATATCATTGGCACTTTATTCCTTGTATAGCTTTCATTATAATTTAAGTTTCTTTTTTTTTTTTTAAATCATAATTAAAAGATACATTCTTGCGTCATGATTGTAATTCGTAAATATATTTCGCAGTTGTATTCCGTCTAAATAAATCACCCAAACTGTTCATTCCTCGGTATTTTCGTTCAGAAGCCATTTTATTGGTTCAGCAGTGGTTACCTAGCAACCCCTGAAACAAACACTCCAGCAGACAGCTAACCAGCTAATTGTTTTACGCTCAGAGATTCGCACTATTCTGGGAATGGCTAATTTACTTAACAATGAGGAAAAGCGAGATACGCTAGAATGGTTAGATAAAATACCTTTCTCCAGGCCCAAAAAACAGATCAACAGGGACTTCAGTGATGGAGGTACGTCTTGTCTTGTGTCTGTAAATGTTAGCCGATTGTTTACTCAGTTTGTCCATGTCAGTTTGTGTTTTTATTTACTCGGGTACTCTGTATATCTACTTGCTGGTACCTGCTCTGCAGTGATGGTTGCAGAGATTGTCAAGTATTATTTCCCAAAGATGGTTGACATTCACAACTATATTGCTTCGAGCAAAAAGCAGCAGAAACTCAGCAACTGGAGTCTTCTCAACAAGTAAGACAATCCGCAGCTTTGCATTTTATTGCATCTGATTCCTGTGAATTATTGGGATCTGCTATAGCAATGCATTCATATTGGTGCATTAATATCAGTTAAGACCTTGTTTACTTTTTTCAGTTATTAACTACCACTTTCAACTAATTGTGCTAATTCATATATCATAACTTTTTCTGGACATTATTGCTGTTGGTGTTTTGTTTTTTTGTTTGTTAAACTTCACTATTTTACTTTTTTGATTGCGCTTTTGTGCAAATTTCAGCCGAATTGAAATATATTGAAATTCTACAAAATTCTGCACACAACTTACTACTTCTGCCTACTTCAACCTGGAAACTCCATTCATGTTTTTAAACAAGTCGCAGGACTTTAAACTACATTCAAATGTCTCGGCTATCTGAATATGAAGCCGGAATTTATTGATCATCGATTAAACTGTTCATTGCCACTCTGATCAAATCCAAAACATGAAGCATGAATATAAAATTGTAAATATGTTTTATAAGAGCTGATAGAAATGTCTTCAACAAGTGGACAAAACAAACAAACAAGTTTTACATGATAAAAAAGACAGAAAGCTTGGTCTTCAGTCAGTGAACTGGTTTTATATGCAATGCAAATACTAAGCTAAATTTTTTTTGGGGGGGCCTTTTCACCAAGTCATCAGAAAACACTGACATACACCCACTCACCCACATCCTGGTAACTGGAGTTACACACAGCCAAGTACAAATTTATGAGCCCCTACTGTAAACATAGCTGTCCCTGTGGGCTCATTAGTAAATTGCATGCCGTTTGCTTTTGACTTCTTTTTTATTTTTGTAGTAGAAACATATGTTTCTCTGTATGGTCAGGAGGGTGTTTTCCAAGCTGGACTTTTATGTCACAGAGGATACGGTGGAGAAGATTGTTTCAAGCACTCCTGAGATGATACTGCCAATGCTGTTTTTCCTGAAGGAGAAGTTAGACAAGAAACTATTGCAAACAGCCAACAATAGACCAGTTTGTATTTGCACGTAAAATCTGTAAGCCACATTTTGTTCAAAACTTTAATGTGGAAGTGAATATAAATATCTCTGGTCTATTTTCTTTATCTCCTTCCTACGTAGCATTACTTTGGCAACGGGAGCCAGGAGAAACCGTTTTCAGGTACTGTTTTGAAGCTTCTATTCCATCATTAATGTGGTTTTCATGGGAGCGAGTCATCACAAGACGGTGATGAAGAAAAATTACCAAACTATCATAAGATTGATGACAAAAATGCAATTGCACAAGCTAAAGTGCTGATTTCAAGCAAAGTGTGATGACTCTGCTGACTTCCTGAATGCCATGCATGCAGGATTAAAAATGTTAACGGGGTATGTTGTGGAACATGTTAGCTGACAATGCCCAAAATGTTTCCATTTTAGTCTTTTTGGTTTGAAAAGTGTAGTTTTGGACTTTCTAGTGTGGTGCTGTACTCAGCTTAACTCAAAGTTTATTTATAGAGCTCTTGTAAAAACAATGGAAGTTGACTAAGCAGCTGAACAAGTCAATAAAAGCAAACGTTTATCATTACACTGCTTGTAATAATCGTTACAAGCAGTGTTTACTCTTCACATAGGATGTGGCTAAATGAAAACAAAATTACTTTTAAAAATATATGAAGTAAAGAATATTATTTAGAGTCCAACTCAGGCTTAAACAACATTTTACAGGTTTTAACTAACAAGACATGTTTTAAATATAAATATTCACAATAATATATATCTTATCTGCTCCTTATAAACATCAGTAACGTCTACTTCACTCTATGTAAAGTAAATATTTATTGTATGTATTCAGCCTCTAAAGATGTAAAAGTGTGGCATACTCTCTCCAGATCTTTGAGAGACCGATAACCTTTGACCTTTGGGTCTGAGTTGGTAAAAGCCTGACATAATGACAGAGGCCACTTACTTATCAAATTTAAAACCCCTCTCAAAAGTCACGCTAGCGGTTTTGACATCTGAGAAGAGAAAACGATAAAAGGTACCTGAGAGAGAACGTAGGTGGACCTGAACAAAATAAAACAAATGTTTATTTTACTTTGACTGCTTTTATTGCTCACTATTTGTTTTGGACATTGTCAGAATAAATTGCTAAAATTGTTGGAATGTTATTTTATAAACTCAAGTGGAAAAAAGAGCATATTAAGACCAACTGGGTTATAAAAAGGAGAACTCCCAGTATAAGAAATAAACACGCTATGGATTTTTAGTGTCTTTATTTTACATGACAGTTCAAATGAAACCAACACAGCTACAACCGAGCTTGGCCGTAGTTTAGCTTACACTTAATTTAATATACTGATAAAACAAACAGCTCATCACTAGTCAGTCATCACTGGTGATCACATACCACCTTGTGAAATAAGGTCGAAAAAAGTTTTGCAACAAAAAATATTTCCTAGAAGAAATATGGAAAGAGAAGGAAAACATGATTTAAAAATAATAGATATGAAAAAAAAAATCTAAATTAAGAAAAATATATATTTTAAGAAGTTTTTATGTTGAGCTGACAAATCAGTACAATTCGTTTTTCAAATGGCCTTTCTATGTTTCTACAAACTCTTTGCCAATTTTCATCACTGCTGTTTCTAGCCCTGTCATGATTTTTAAATCTATTCTCTTGCCTGTCCTGAAATCGCTGGTCGTCCTGACATCCCCCCCCCTACACACACACATAGCAACTGCCTCCTTTGAAGACGTCAGACCTAAGTCTGATTAGAAAACGCCACAGCACGAGGGTGTGAATTGGGGATATGCGTCTCTTCTGTTTCCTAAACTTCGTTTGCCCCAGTAATCTCACTCTGTGAAGCTGACCTCAGACCACTGCCCCCTCCCTTTTGTACTCTCTGGCTTTCCTCTTTCATCTGCACCCATCCTCTATCAGCAAGGTGGTGTGGTGGGGGGTGGGTGGGTGGGTGGGCGTCTCCTTATCAGCTCCCAACATCCAGATGGTCCTTATCAAGCAGTGAGAGCTCAGCACTGTTGTCTGAAAGACAGATTTTCTCTTATCTGACATTGTCTCAGTTTCCTTTTGTATTCCTCATTTATTTGCTAACCTCTGTAGTTTCAGATACTATGCTCATCAGATGTGTTCAATTGAATATCTGAAGATTTCTCTGCTTTTGCTGTGTGTTTATTTTTTGTTAGATGTGGAAATTCAACAGGCCGAAGCAAGAATTGTGGCTCAGCTGGCAGAGATGAAGAGTACAGAGACAAGATTGTATGAAAAAACTGTTACTTTGAATTGAACCTAAAAGTTTTAGTTTAAAAAAAAATCTGTTGCTCTACTAAACCAACATTTGATTTGTTCACTCTTTAAATCACAAAGGAACCCGCAACCAGTGACGTTTTTCACAGAGATGAACCTTTCAGCAACCCGGCAAGTCATGCTGGAAAAAGAACTTCAGGTGCAGGAACTTCAGGAAAATGTGAAGGTACACTCATGCAAGCTCACTTCAATTCAAGCTGCTGACTGGTGAAACATCTGCAAAAACATCCATCTTCCTTTATAAAGCTCTGTGTGAGGGGAAGCTTGCTCATGTTGCTGTCCAACTGTGTGGATGTGTGTGTGTGTGTGTGTGTGTGTGTGTGTGTGTGTGTGTGTGTGTGTGTGTGTGTGTGTGTGTGTGTGTGTGTGATGTGTCACACCCTGTGTCAGCAGCAGTCCGTGAGTCACCACCGGCTCAGCGGATATAAATCTTTTTTTTTTTCTTTTGCCACATCTGTTTAAAAAGGAACAAAAAAGCAGAATGATGACCTACATTTCCAACTTCTCCTTCTACTTCATACCTCTTTAGGTAAACTACCTCCAGACTGACATTGTCTCTCTTTCTCTCTCTGTTTTCTTGTACTCAGATCCTTCAGTTGAAAGTGAGCAAGTTGGAGGAGCTGGTTCAATTGAAGGACAAGCGCATTGAACATCTGATATGTTTCCCAGAGACGTACATGACTAAACTACAGCTGCCCGATTAAAAAGCAACTCGCATTCACACTCAGATCTGGCATTTTGCTGTCTTCTTTTCTTGTTGAAGAAGACAGCAAGAAATCTTTGGAGTTCAGTCATTACAGTTGTGTTTTTTCTGGAATATATATACTTACAATACTGAAGGTGAAGGAGTATAAATATGTTAATTATGTAAAAAGGTATTTGTTTTGAGATGTAATTAAAAAATAACAACTACATGTCCGTCCTTCCTTTTATTCTATATTATGAACACGTTTGACTCTAAATTATGATAAATTATTTTTTGAAAATATATAAGTTATTAGATATATGGAAAGATTAATTGCCCTGCTATAAATGTCTTTATTTTTATTGCTTTTCTTCCCATTACCATTAAAAAAAACATTCAGGTTGAGACAACGTTAACCTTAGGAAATGCAAAATGAGGTTTCCAAATAATGATTTAATTTCGTAAGGAAAAAAATATCCAAATCATCTGACTAGTTGTCCTAAAGTTAAAATTCAAAAACTTTTTATGTAATTAGCAATTAATCATATTATGTTGCTGTGCATTATTGGGAGTTTTAGACATAAACACTGAGTCTAAGGTCAGTTCAATTCAAATAACTCTATTTTCTCTCCTTTCAAAAAGGTCATCCCAGAGCATCTCCACCAGATTTAAGTCTGAACTTTGACTAGGCAAGATAGTTCACTACTCTATGTTGTTTATGGCAGTTCTTATCATGAAGAGTCAAAGCAATCTTTTCCAGATTGATAGACGTGAATGACGTTGTGTCTCATTTGATCTTAAATATCTAGGACAAAGTTGAAATTCAGGTGTAAGAATTTATGGCAGAAAATACTGTGCAGTTATTAGAAATAGGCATATCGGACTCACGATCTAAGTGATGCTGAATCGGATCACTTTTTCAAAACTGTACATTTTTGTGCATGTAATTTAAAAAATCTAAGGAATTTCTTGATTTTACAGGTCATGCAGTAATTTATTTCAATGTAATTTCACCCCGGATGTGTGAGCAAGCGGCTCTTGAACCTCCGACTGGAAAGCACAATGAGGCAAACTAGTTTCAGCTGTAGGTTTGTTTGAGTCACTTTCTAATTAAACTGTCATTTTCAAGAAAACAGTGCCTACGTGTAAAAATGATCCAAAGATAGAACACAGTTTTTATTGACGTCCTTTTTAGAGTTCAGAGATAAACTTTCAGAATGAATCAGTTCACTGACCATAGATGACCAAATATAGTCAGGAGTTTCACATCCTGCAGTCTAAAAACAAACTTTTCTTTCAATTGAAAAATATGGTTCAACTTCTTTTCTGATGGCTTTTATTTATATTCACAGAAAATCTCTGATCTGTTGTCTAATGCCTCATGTGATGTCACCTGAGACACATTTACTCAGAGGTTTGATGGTGTGGTTTTATGTTTGTTTTTATTGTTTTTTTTTGGAGGATGGATTTGATCTTGATTAAATAACATTTTAAAACTAAATAAACTTACCAGGTCATATTCTAAATCTGCCAAACTGTAGCAACAGTTAGTTTGACTGTTTGAGAAAAGACAAGCTAGTACCTTTAATCCGGTTTTCCAGGTGGTTTGTATGATTTGACATCATTTTCCCAAAAGAAGGCACACGTATTTTCACAGCGTTGGAGAGTAAGGAGGGGGGCTTAGATAAAAATCAGCCACACACACAAAAGTAAATTATAGAGCAGTCTTGAGTAATGTTTTGATAATTATCACAGACGCAGAAAGGAGCTCTGTCAGTGAGGGATCCTGGGAAAAAGCAACAACACACACACAGGAAAAGAATGTGAGAAAAATCAGCAGAACAGAGCAACCATTGAAAGTGCAGTTTACTGCGGATGATTCACACTGGTATCACACTGCTTTCTCAGGGCCGGATTCGGTCTAAGATGAGAGGCCGCACCCTCATGTAACTGGGGAGGGGCATGCTGGAAAGTGCCACGGTTTGTATCTTAGAGGATATGACTTGGGTAGATCTGGGACAAAAGGAAGGAAAGAAAAGTGACAGGTCAGACAGGAAGCTGAAAACGACCCCTCACAGCCCTGAGAGAAAAACACGGATATCAAATGAGTAGACCACCCAAATGAATTAGCACAGCCTGTCGGACAAACAAACAGACCTTCAGTGGAGCAATGAACCAAAATGGAAGTTTATTCCTATTTACTCCACTTACAGATTGGATTTCTCTCAGGAAAAAAATAAATAGGGGTCAAACAAGAGTTAACCACAATCCCTGAGGAAGCAAGGACTCATGATCTGATTGTTAAAGGATGCCGGAGACCTCCAGAGGGCCCGAGAGGAAGCCATCACTCATCAAGCTGTTCACAATACTTATGTTGTCTGTTTTATGAAATATATCGATATGAGATTAAATTTCAGTGGATATAAAACACTGTACACTAAGATGCAAGTTTTTGATACCATAACATCTTTTAAGCTTTTTATATGACTTAAAGGCTTAAAACATTAAAACATTAAACATTTTCTTGGTCCCCATGAAGGGAAAAGTTTTTTGGCTAGGGGTTATAGGTCTGTGGGTAAGAGTTAGGCTGCAGAAAATGAATGGACGTCAATGTAAAGTCCCCATAGTGAAAAACACGACTGTGTGTGTATGGGTGTGGGTGTGTGTGTGTGTGTGTGTGTGTGTGTGTGTGTGTGTGTGTGTGTGTGTGTGTGTCTGTGTGTGTGTGTG
>CAEGAF010142750.1:0-12998 GCA_903067075.1 Micropoecilia bifurca | reverse complement strand
GCTCCTGGATTCAATGATTCCATGCGTGGAAACAAAAGCCACACAGAGATGACAGTCAACGCTCCACGTCATACATTTTTAGAGTTTATTCTAACATTTAAAAGCATAACACATACACTTCAGACTCACTAAAACAGTCATTCATTTACCTGAGACAAATAAAAAAGAAGAGAGAAAGAAAGGCAAAGACGTCTTAGGAGAAATTGCAAGGAGCAAAATCTAGTTTGTTCCTCACGTGCACAAACTTTTATAGTAAAGGTGTATTCTTCTCTTTAATTTATTCAAATAAGGCGTATCTTTGCTCATCCGAGCTGTCTCGGACCCTCTTAAAAGTTAGAAACTCCCTACAATTTGTTTTCAAGGTTAAACACCAACTGTCTCATGGAAGTGGAGCTCCTCCACTGGCCTGAACTCATGCTGTTTTATGGCTTTTCACATATCAGTGTGAAAGCTGGAACTTCTCCTGATTTCATCCCACACAGACAAAGAGAGAATACAAAAGATCTAGCAAGCACTCTGCTGTAACTACAGGTAACATAAATATTAGTCCAAAAGCTATCTAGGCTATTTCAATCAAGACATGTTAAGTTTTAAAACTAACATATTTTAAATTCATTTTCTTAACACTACCTTTGGCAGAAAAAGGAGCTAAGTTTATGAAACCAATGTTGCAGTTTAGCTAGTTTTGATTTGCAAGGCATAACATGGCAGTTTATTATGATTCAGCCAAAGTAATGAAATAACGAACTGCAGTCTGATTTTTATTAATGTGTTTCACTCTATTGAGCAGTGAAAGTAAATAAAACTTGTAACATGT
The DNA here is from genome assembly GCA_903067075.1 of Micropoecilia bifurca. NCBI lineage: Eukaryota > Metazoa > Chordata > Actinopteri > Cyprinodontiformes > Poeciliidae > Micropoecilia > Micropoecilia bifurca. The sequence continues at coordinate 12,181 of CAEGAF010142750.1, read as the reverse complement.
CTTTTGTTTTAAGTATTAACTTACTGGAGGGTTTTTTGTTAGTACTGCAGAGCCACAGCTAACTGCTAGCTCCTCACTTCAACGGCTCTAACGGAGTTTGTGCCGTTCAGCAGAGCAGCTGTTTCTCCTCCTTCATGTTGCACTGACCTAAAACTTAATTCTTTTTTTTTTCTCAGATGAATGGCAGATTTACTTCGTCCTTTGTTTCAATTGCCTTTATTCTATTGATATTGTTTAAATACGAGGGTTTCTTTCATGATTTCTTTGGGGGTGACAATTCTAGACTTTTCCGAAGATTGGGGGGGTTCGGACCCCCTCGGCCCTCCCCCATCCCCCAGATTTATGCTCATGATTGATTTATTGGCCTTTGCCAGCACGTATGGGAGTCTCTTACAGATGAATGGGTTACTTTAAAAAAAAAGGCATCTTTTTTTTTAATTGGCATAATGAGAGAAGTGCTGATGGTCAGTGTGAGGATTGGTGCTGCTCTCAGTCTCCTAGAAACGCAGACTGCATCATTCACAAAACAGACCGGATAGAGAGAAACAGAGAGAGAGAGAAAAAACACCTTGAAACTCACATCGTGTCTCCATCGAGGGCTGTTTGCTGTAATTCTGCGTTTAGCTTGTCAGATGTGTTTCATAATTGATGAGTGATATGTGTTTTCCCTTCGGTTTTGTAAAATACACTGTGCCAAACAAACCAACAGGAAACACTCTTGTCTCTTGAAGCACACTGGACTTCATAGTCGATAAAGGCATCAAAGCGAGGACTGAATTTGTATTTGTATGTGTGTACGAATCAGAATAAGAATACTTTATTAATCTCAGAAAATAACCACTATCAGCTAACTAGTTAAGAAAACAGAAATATAAAATTAAAAAGTAAATGTGGGGAAAAAAATAAGTTAAAAGATCTCCAAACATATTAACAATAACACAATCTTAAATATTTCTTTTGTATTTTCTCAGAATCTATTGCTGAAATATAACACATGTTATAAACAAGGACGTCATGATGTCGCTCTTCAGTTTTAAAAGTGCAATTTGTAGCATAGCTGAAGGTTGAGGCATTGAGCAGCTGAACAAATAACAGCGGGGACAGGTGAGTGCATGTGTGTGGATGGATGAACAAACAGTCACTTTTCATATTTTTCATTGAAAAAAATTCTTCTAAAATCCACACAGCTTTATAATCTGAGTGTAACCTTAAATGACACAGGAAGCCTGAACTTCTGTCTGTATGTCCCTTACCGTTGCTTATGGGCGCTCACGGTCCCATCGTCGTTCACAAATGACTGATTCACGTAGCACTCGCTGCACATTTTGGCCGGAGATCCGGCGCTTCTGTCCGACTGGAGGGCTGCTGCGGTGGTCGGCGTGGGGTCCTGTACAAACTCGTCTTCCTGGGTTAATTGCATCGGAGGGGGATCTGCCAGGTAGGAGCTTACCCACTAACTAAAAATAAATAAATAAAAGGCGCTCTTGTTCAACAAAAGTTATCCCTCCTTGTACTTGCGCCTCTCACCTATACAGGTGCATTTTGGAGGAGAGCGTTTTGTTTTCCCCACCTGCGCACCTAAGAGGCTGCAAGGCAAAGTGAGGACTGTGTAATGAAGTTATAAAACTGACAAACTGAAGGATGTAGCCGGGACTATTGGACGGGAGGCAGAAACCGAGGCTGGCAGCGTCGCGCGGGAGGGGAAGGGGGGGGGGGGGGCGTGGAGACGCGCAGGAGAGATAGATTTGCAGCGGTGAACATGACCCGGTCCTCCTGCTTCAGGACAGGTGAAAGGGAGAGCAGCACCATCTGGTGGATTTTATGTGTATTACCACATAAAACATTCAGGTAAAATACAATAATTATGAATGAATAATTGCACATTTTTTCACATCTGGAAACTGTTTAGATTATTATAGATTTTTAAACTTGAATTTGCATCACGTACCTTCAAGTGTCTAGTTAGTAAAAAGTGTTTTGATTTGAGTCTGGGTTCTCTACCGAGACACGAATGTCCACCTAAACCTACAGAGAAATTCGAGCAAATTGCACATGGTAACTTTGGAGGAGCTGCAGAGATCCACTACTCAGGTGCTTCACTCAGATTTAGGTCAAAGCATATTCATTAGGCAAAATGTGACAATTTATGCTACGTAGACATTTTTCATCCAATCAGAGAGAAGTTCAGCTATTTTGCAAAGAATGATGGAAAATTTGCATAAATCGATATAATTTTTTAAAAAAGCTTTTAGACAAATAACAGCTAAATTGATCGAGTACAGCAGCACTATTCTCTTTATGGTTTTTACTTAGAAAAAAAAATTCCCTTCACAATTATACACTACTTTTTGCTGGTTTATCACATTAAATTCTAATAAAATATATAGAATACATGCCAAAATTTGAAAGAGTTAAAGGCTTTTGCAAGGCACTATATCTATTGCCAAAAAAGTGATCTGTTCTGCAAGTGCTCTGAAACAGATGCCACTGAGATAAATTGTAGTGATGGGTACTTTGCTCAGTTGAATTACTGCAAAGTGGTTTTGAAATCACATTAAACGAAACACTTACAAAATGTGTGAAAATGGATTTAGGCATCAGGCAACAATAAAGTCTATAAAATGACAGTCCAAGAGCCTAATAAGAGCTGAAAAATGCAGACATTACAGTGACACAAACCTGTTGTTGAACCCATGTGATTGACACAACCTAATTGATGATGGAGGGCTGATTCACCATTGAAGCAAAATTTCACATTTCCTCCTACTTTCTGCATCTTGTCAATCTCTGATTCTCCAACCTTTACAAAATATGAAGCCAGTGTAAGAATTATCCATCGTATTTATCTACGAGGAAAAAAATCAACTGGTAGAAACGTCTACATCATCACCGAGTCTATCAAGACACTCTACAACAAGACAAATTCCTAAGTTTTTGCTTTAACATTATGAGAACAGATTTAATTACAGGGAGGACACAGTGACCTTCGTGAAAAAGCACAAAGAAAAGCATCTACGCATGTTAACACTGCTTCCTGCACGCTTTGTTCTTTTTCTTTTCATCCCTGTTCTGCCTTTTGACGAAGTGAATGTCAGAAATCAAATATCAAGTAAAAAGACTGACGGGATATTTTTTTTCTGATGATCCGTTGGCGCACGGAGGAGAAGACGTGGGTGAACCAATGAGTCACAGGGGACACAGTGATGTGAGGTTGCTCATGAGTTTCAAGCTTATTATGGATGCTTGAGGTTGAGTCAGAGCTCACAGGAGAAAAGTGTTTTTGTTGATTTAATGCTGTGGCGATGGAAGGACTTGATACTCCACCTGCAGACACGTTTTCATGCAACCAGTGGATGTTGGTGCCATTTTGCACTGAGAATGACTCAACAGAAGACACTAATTGCATTTTTAAACGATCCAGAATGTGAAACGCTTAAAAATACTATCTATGTCACAGAAAAGACTACATTAAAGTACCTGGAAGGTTTAGATATTTAGATATACAGCTCTGGAAAAAAATAAGAGACCACTTTAAATTATCTGATTTTACTTTTCATAGGTATTTCTTTTGAGTAAAAAGAACATTGTTCTTTTATTCTATGAACTACTGGCAACATGTCTCAGAAATTCCAAGAAAAGATGTTGTATTTGTAGAAAATGAGAAACGGTCAAAATAACTAAAAGATACTTTCAGACCTCAAATAATGCAAAGAAAACAAGTTTGTTTTCATTTAGAAATGACCATACTAATATTTTAACTCAGGAAGAGTTCAGAAATCAATTTTTGGTGGAACAACTATGTTTTCAATGGGGTTCAGTGCAGAGGGCTCTTAACTTTTTCCAGATCTGTAAGCAAGATGTCACACTATATCCTTTCTACTTTATTAACATGCTTTGTTTAGGACTGATTCACTACAAATAGACGAGGTATTTAATACAAAACAAAAAGTAATGTTAACAAGTAATGTTAGACATTACTTTTAAAATTCCACCATTTTGCTGATTATGATGCACAGTTGAAGATTTTGTTTGAACTGCTTAAGGAATAATTTTCAGAACATTACAACAATAGCTTCTGAACCTACATATTTTACACCAGATATATTAATAATTGTACCAAAAATGATTCAAACCCATCAAATTACCGTAGACCAACTGGTAAGATGTACAACCATCAGTAATTTATTCTCTAAAAAGTGTATTTGGGCTACAGTTCATCTTATGGACTTATTTACATTAATTTCATTTAATTCTTTTGCTTTTGCTATGACAACTTATTTTTATGTGTTCATTTAACTCAAAACTGACAAATCTTTAACCTAAAGGAACTTTTCACTTTGACTTTACATAAAACAATTGAGTTTAATGCAGTTTCGTATACTATGTCTGACCAACTCAATTCATTAAGTCCTTCCAACTCCATTTGCTAAGTTTTTATAACTTAAATCATAAGGGGCTTTTATGGAGAGCCATTTCAGCCAAAATTAAATGAATAAATAACAGGGTGAAATAAATAAAAAAAAATGAGTAAAATAAATCAAAAAATGAACAAAATGAGTGAAATAAATAAAAAAATTGTTAAATAAATAATTTAGCTTTTTCATTAACCCAATTTCTTATTTATTTGTTTTTCATATTATCGATTTCTCATTTTCTCTTTTTCATTTACTCATTTTTCATTAATCTATTTTTTCATTTAACCACTTTTCAATTTCCCTTTTTCATTAACCTATTTTTTCATTTATTTATTTTTCAGATTATCAATTTCTCTATTCCCCTTTTTTATTTACCCATTTTTCATTAATCTCTTTATCTATTTACCCATTTTTCATTAATGTATTTTTTAATTTAACCATTTTTCAATTTCCATTTTCCATTAACCCGATTTCCTATTTCCCTGTTTCATTAATAAATTTCTCATATATCCCTTTCTTATTTACCCATTTTTCTTTCATTTATTTTTATTTACTCATTTTTCATTAATCTTTCTCTATTTACCCATTTTTCATTAATCTATTCTTTAATTTAACCATTGTTCAATTTAATTTTTCCATTAACCCGATTTCCTATTTCCCTGTTTCATTAATCAATTTCTCATATATCCCTTTTTTATTTACCCATTTTTGATTTATCCCTTTATCTATTTACCCATTTTTCATTAATTTATTTTTTAATTTAACCATTTTTCATTTTCCAATTTCCCTTATTCATTTAGTATTTCCTTATTTTCTTATTTATCACATTCTGTTAGTAGGTCACTATCTTTCTTGAAGCAAAGTACGGTGACGCTAACCAACCAATTGGGGAAGTTGTAGCCTGATGACATGCATCTCCTCATTTGCATTCATTTTTTGTCTAAGGTTTGCGGGAAAATAGGATGTGATATTTTGGCTGAAATGGCTCTCCATAGTCTTTAACGTGATAAATGTATGTCACTCTTACTCAAATCATTTATTTTCTTTTAATAAACATTTAAAATCTCTCTGACTTAATTCTACAGAAAGTCAAGTCAAACTTTTAAGTAGTTCCAAACTAAATATTTTGGGCTGAAAACTTCCTAGTTTGCAACCTAATACTCTTTTTACAGTGTCCTCTAAATACACTCTAAATTAAAAGTCACAAAGCTTTTCATTAAATGACCTTTTTACTTTGACTTTACTTGAAATAATTAAGTTCAATACCATATTTGTATTCCTAGTCTGACACCATGACTCAAGCATAGCAGGGACCGACTCCCTCCCTGCCAGCATGCGTAGGTGGGCCCCATGTGGGAAAAAGGAGGGCAAACCATATATATGGGTGCCATATGGGTTTGTCCGTGGGCTCCACAATGGCCCCACATGGATTTGCCCATGTAGGGCCACAGCCCACATGGGCCCTACATGGTAGGGTGGGCCCACATGGGTGGTGGTGGGCCCACATGGGTTTGTCCATTTAGGGCCCATGTAGGGCCTATGTATGCTGTGGCCCCACATGGGCAAACCCATGTGGGGTCATCGTGGAACCCCCGGACAAACCCATATATCAGCCCTCCTTTCTCCCACATGGGGCCCATCTAGGCATGCTGGCTGGACTGGTAAGTGACAGTGGCTCTGTGGGTAGAGTGGTCATCTTGTGATTGGAAGGTTGTAAGTTCAATTCCAGCTCCCTCCTGCCACATGTCAATGTGCCCCTGGGCAAGGCACTTAACCACAAGTTGCCTACTGATCTGCAAATTGCCATTGTATAAGTTCAGTCCATTTACCATTTTTAAATGATTTGAGTAAGACCGACTTAAATCTGTTATCTTAAACATACTTAATAAATTAAAAAAAAATAAATAAATTCAGTTGGATGATTATAATATATTGAATTGGTTAAACTTAATAAATTTAGTATCAGTATTTAGTAGCAAACCTTCTGGCTGTTTAAGTGAAGGAATGCTCCACTATTGCAAATTGCAGCCATGATTAATGACCAGTTAATTAAAGTAGGACTTAGTGCTGAACTTCAATAAAGTCATTTTATCTAACCTTTTAAATTGCTCCCCTGTAATTAGTTCTTTTTACATTTTGCATAAAAGGACAAAGGTTTTGCCCTTAATTCTTTTTCTGTGACCTGAGGATCATTTTACTGCACAGCAAATATTTAATCAATTGATTTGTGTTGATGGTACATAAAGAATATTTCATACTTGACTCTTAAAGTGTCTTAGAATAACATTTGAAGAGAATATAAAAAGTGCCTCAAGACATTTGCATATCATTGCACATTTATGTAAATAATGTGCCATATATACACAGAGACAATCGATTTGAGCAACTTTACACAACTATGTGTTTTCTCCATTTTATTACCTCCATCTCATCTAAAATATTAAAGTGCCATTTTTAACTATTATTAAGATTGCTAGAAGCTGCAGCATTTCTGAAACATGGCACAAGATAATTTAATTTTGAACAGACAAAGGTCTAAAATAGAAGATACTGCTACTGTACTATGTGCTTACATTTTGTAAGGACTCTTATTTTAATTTAGAAGTACAAATATAAATTGATAGGTATTTTTCCTTTCGAACCTTCATTAAAAGAACCAGACAACGTATATTAATTTTATGACCAAGCTTCTGCAGAAGGAAAAGACTCAGCAAGCTAGTCCTCCGAGTCGTTCACAGGGCATTCTGCCCTCTCTCTGCTTTTATTATCGGCCTTTTATTTGGAATAACAAAAGTCAGAAATGATAAACAATAAAACAGGCGGCAGGCTCTATCTAACACACAGGTCAACTCAGCTCTTTCCCTTGAGAGCAAACTCTGGAGGGAACACAGATATTCAACAATCAAAAAGTATTTGCATAGCACATCATTTACTGATTAACATTAGACTGAATGTTGATTAACTATTGATTAATACTAGACTGAATATGAACTAAAGTAATAACAAAATGAAAATACCAAAAAATCTCTAACATAAATAATCTAGCTTTAAATCAATTCAATTCTGTAATTTTCCCCCATTGGAAAACAAAGTTCTGACGGCCCAGTTATGTCTTATCTTAAAATTGAATTTCAAAGAATGTTATTTTGAATCTCCCAAACCAAATGTATTTGTTCATGGTTTGTTTTTCTATACATGAAAAGTAAATAAATATTTATTTGTAAACATTTATTTAAAACAAAAAAATCACTGACACAAAAAGAAACAACTTTGGAGAACAGTGTCGTTGTGATACGTTCAAAGTTTAAAGCATAGGAAAAAAACTGAACACCTCTGGATGAAACATTTGTAATAGCTGACATATTATAGAGTTTATTGCTTAACTAAGTGGTTAAAAACATGAAAGCTTTCTTTTTGCTTCCCTTCTATTACAATTTTAAATGTATAAAGTCATTCAAGTACTTTTACTTCAATTATTTCTCTAAAAGTATCTAAACAGCTTCAATGGCTAATAGTTTTTATTTGTAATTTTCTAGGGATTCATGGTACATTTGCCAATTCAAGATACAAACCTGTTATCTTTAAACCAAATAGGTATCAAAATGAGGCGTTTTGTTAACAATGAATTCACCAAATAAACAATAAAGCCTTGTGTATGCTGACTTTATTTAAGTGAATTAGGCTGCTCCTTTCTTGCTGACGGAGGCCACAGCTGTTATGTAGTCGGGTCCTTCCTTCTGATACGTCTTCAGGCGGCTGTAGTTCTGACGGCCCAGTACTTGTGGCGCTGTAGATGAGCCCAGAATAGATCCCACCAGATCAAATTTGGCATCTTTCGCCTCCTTTGATTGGCCAGTCGAGCGATCCAAAATGAACTCCATGAAACCAGGAGTGTTNAATTTGGCATCTTTCGCCTCCTTTGATTGGCCAGTCGAGCGATCCAAAATGAACTCCAGGAAACCAGGAGTGTTAACCATCAACGTCTTACCCCATGGTTGGCTTGCAATGGCCTAAGAAATATACACAAACACGGCATTAATTATCTCTTGTCACCATCTGCTCTTGTGAAATAACGGTATAGTTCTTTAGTTTTTACGGTAATGAATGGGTCAACAGGAAGTAACGATGGAGGCTACTTACTGAGAAGATCCTGAAAGCCCTGCACTGAAGCTCTGGAAAAGGCTGAGTGCTGATTCTGCGAATCATATCCATTGGCTTGTTAGACAGAAGGTGGAACCAGGACTCTGTCAGTAACATAATGTTTTCTGTTTGATTCTCCGGCTTTAAAAAAAAAAAAAAAAAAAAAAAAGTAGAAACTCATAAAAAATGTCATCGTTGAGTTGATCAATTTTGTGTATTCAACAGTATCACAGTAACATTTTTGACCGGATTGTTTCTTTACCAGAAGGGTGAGCAGCTGTGATATGGTGTCCAAGCTTCGAACTCTCAGCTCAGTACTTCCAGAACTAGCATGTTGGCTGATTCTCAATAACACAGACTTGAAGTTTTCTCCTGATTACAGAAAAAGACAGTAGTAACAATTAAGAACTTTGTAGACAACATAAGATGGTTATGACATCTGGCCATTGATGTGACCTCAGATGGCCAGAAAACCTCCCCCAAAAAACAAAAAGTGTAAATAACAGAAAATTATAAAAATGTATGTAAACATTACAGTAAATGGTCATTTTATTTCAGGCTTTACAGTTCTATTAACACCAATCAAATTTAGAGAAACATTTATTGTAAAGCCTTTTATTTTCTTAGCAGGTTGGTGTATTTACATCTAATTTTGTCCTGCTAATAAGAGTTATTACTCAATTCCCTTGGCCGACTCCCTTCAGTGATTTTCGAACACATGGAGAAAGGCACAAAAATCCAGACCTACAGAAATCACACCTACCCGACTTCTGGAGAATCTGTTTCCCCTTAAATGTAGAACCAAGTAATCCCAAAGTGTCCAAGGCCACTCCGACCAGGACGGGGTCCCAATCCATGGCCATGTCCAACACCTTCTTCAGGAAGATTGGGTAGGATTCACAAACCAGCTGGGGGTCGTCCATAAAGGCCAGGTTCCCAAAGAATTTCACCAAACCTAAACCAGCAGCATATATTCAGCAAGGGACACAGTTCTGATTAGCATTTCATGAAAAGTAAAAACAAGTTTCAAAGTGGCCTTATTGAGTCAACTACTTCTTTTTTTTCCAGATAAGAAGAACAAGGACGTCAAAATGCAAAACCACCATTTGATTGCTGGTACTGAATTGTGAAAGTAGTTTTGAAAACGTATTAACCTGGAAGGTAGAGGGAGGCTAACGGGTCAGCATCGGCTCCTTTGATCATGTTGGAGATCTTATCCATTATGCCCTGCTGGGCCAAATACTGGCGACAATGCGGACTGAGAGTCAGAGCGGTCACCATCTCAATCGACGTGGCCCTGGTGGGAAAGACACGAAGAAAAATAGTCTCTGCGAAAAGCATGGGAACCCTGTCAGAAAGAAGGTAAACAAACGGGACACGCATTTGTTTTTATACTGATACAAAAACGGTGGCTGCCTGATTAGGACGTCGTCTCCAGTCAGCTCGCCGAGCAGCTGGGAAATGAGGCCGCTGTTGGCACAGTAACCGAGAGAATTTTGAGAAAAAGCTGAGATTTCAACCACCAGCTGCAAGCAGAAAGAAGAACGAAAGGAGCTGGTCATGTGACGGGTTTGTGAAAAACAAAAAAACAAAAAAAAAAACCTAAACAAAGTGGAGAACACTTATTTTGCAGCAATCGTGTTATTTTACTTTGTAAGCAAACTATTTTCATATGAAAAAGTAAAAATAGATGTCAATGAAAAATTAAACATTCGTCTAGTATTTTCAGGGAAAAAAACGAGGGAATTTAAGTGACCTCATATATTCTGTATCTGATTACGTCGTTTTTGCCCATCACTTCCTTCACGACGTCAAAGAGCTCACTATGAAATAACTTGTCTAATCCAGACTTAGACTGACTTATTTTAGAAAGGGACTGAATTGCCTGGAAGAAGAAGAAGAAGAAGAAAAAACAGACAGTTATTGCGCATCATGTTGGTTGGACGAACTGGAACAAAATCAAAACGCTGTCTAAAATTTTCACCTGTTTTGCCACAGCAATTTTCTCCTCAGCGATACAAAGTATCATCGCCCGTAAAATGTCCTGGCTGTTGAGGATTTGTGTGACAGCGTCTGGATGCTCCCCCAGCCTGCCAATCTGAAAGGAAAACAAAGGCTAGTATAACGTTTGTTTTACTGGCTGCCATCTACTGTATGTGTCCAAACTCCCTACCTCTGTCAAGGCCATTATCTTAACTGTGTCGTTTGGATGGTTCAAACCCTCTCGCAGCTTTTCTCTGTAGTTCTGCACCACATGCAAAGGACTGAGGGCTGATAGGATGCGTTCAATAATGTCCACACACAGTTCAACCTGCTCCCTGTGAACACAGAACATATTAATAACTCAAACCCTCTGTAACAAATAGTTTACATCAGCAACTAACAGTTTGTTATTAAATCCACTTCATCTTTTCAACGTCATCATAATGTATTGATGTATCCAATGGCTGTTTAGCCATTATATTTCTTAATGGATGCTTCAGTTATGAGGCAAATGTTAGCTGCTCTTTCAACTTTGGATATTTCTTCCAGCAAACAATTAATTCGTGTAGTAAATGTTTGTGCAATTAGATCTAATTCTGAGAGGCAAACTTACAGTAAGTCTGAAGTTGCAAGGTTAACACCCATAATGGGCATCACTGAGTGAAGTTTAAAAATAAATTAAATATCCACACCAACCTCTCTACTATATGTGATCTTTAACATCTTGACCATATTATTCTCATATACCTCTAACTGGAAACATATACCAAACTATCAAAACTGTATTCTTGCAGTTGCTCAATTTAAGGGACAGCTGGAAAATGTTGGCATAGAAATTCAAATGAATCTGTAAAAAATTATTCTTATGCATATTACTTAAAAATATGTCTGTGCATAAAACAGGGCTGGGTCTGCTAAAAAAAACAATAACAACAAAACTTTAGTTTCAGGGAACATGACTGAAAATAAACTGAAGTAGTGCAGCATCGTGGTCAGTCGACAAGCTGACAACAAGCCTTAGTTGCATGTTGTATACAGGAGAGGTTAGCATAACCGTTTTCCTTGCGTTATGCTACGGTTAGCATAACATAAGGATAAAAGTTATGCTAACCCATTAGCTGTTCAAGCAGCTACAGAGCTGAGTAACACGCTCACTGACTCAGCAATATCTGAGTTCAATGGAGTGTAAACACGACGGAGACACACAAACCAACCTTTCATTACTGTTGAGCAGAGAGAAAATCGCATCGAAACGCTGTCCGTTCAGCATGTCACTCAGGCCGCTGACTGGAATGGACAACAAAGCCGTTTTTAAGATCTGCAACTCTTCCACTGTGTCTTCAGCTCCGGATATTTCTTCCAGCATGCTTTGAATGGTGGCTTCCATGACTGTTGGTTTCTGTTTGGAATCCACGACTTGCGCATTACCGCCACCTACTTCTTCTTCTTTTCTATTATGGCGGATTGCAAGCCACTTTAGGGTGCATACCGCCACCTACTGTACACGAGTGTGTAGCAACATTTCTTTACATCTCTTAAATTCTATTTATTAATCTTGCATTTTTCAGAAAAATAAATAATGCTTTCCTTAGTCTATACATATCCATTATGTTTCCTTCATTTCCTAATATTCCTTTAAGACT
>CAEGAF010142746.1:0-39141 GCA_903067075.1 Micropoecilia bifurca | reverse complement strand
GGGAAGACGCAGAGACAGGACTCACAGGGAACAGGACTACACAGAAAACTCAAAAATAAACACAGAAAAACACAGATCCTGACACTCTAGAATTTTATTGAAAAATGTCCCGATTTTGCAAATAGTTGCTTTGAACGTCCTAATCGTTTGTCTGAATTTAGAAGAAAGGAAGTTCAGGTAAACAACTAAGATCTTTTTCATAGTCATTCCCCGATTCATGGAGATCAACATAAATCTGCCGCACCTGCAATGCATTTCCTTTTTTTCTTTTATATTTTGTCAGCGTCGTGTCATATTTGAATCACAAGGACACAAACATTCATCAGTTGCCAATTTTATTAGCAATAATAATTTTTAAATAAAGCAGTTATTTTCATATTTTTTTTTAGAAATCATAGCATCATATAATCATGATATTGTGGGAAGGGGGGAACATTGTAATAAAATAGGAAACCTCTGTCTAATTTAATTAATGTGTATGTAAACTTCTGGTTTCAACAGAAAAGCTACTCAGTTACACAATTTCCAAGTGAAGATAAACTGAAAAAACGCATTTAATGGCAAAACTATATTAAAACTGTCATGCTGCTCACATTCAATCAGATTCAAGTAAGTTCACAGTTTTAGGGTTAAGCGTTCTGTGTACTGTCTGTCACATCAAATCATGTAGCTTCCCCAAACAGCTAATGAAACTCCACAGGGGGCCACCGAGTCACTGTCCTTCCTGGGGAAGGGAACTTGAAAAGCCCGTCAGCCTGTGTGAGCGTTTGTAATCCAGACTAGAAGTACCATCCCACTGTATCAGGCCTGTTTCCTATATAAGCTTCAACTGAACATGCTAGCACACGTCCAGAGTGCTGTCAGCTCAGCGGGGATTCATTAAGCAGACCGCCCTCGACTCCCCGCTGCTCTTCTTTTTCTGTCTCGGTTATGCTGGATATACACTTTGGGGACACTCGAGTGTAAGTGGGTGTGTGTTGGGAAAAGGCGAGACACTCCTGGAACAAATAAGCTAGCTGGCCGTATGTGTACGCCAACCAGCGTGGCTGAAGCTTTCGTGTGTGCTTGTCGTGTCATCCGTGTCGGCAGGAGGTCTGGACTTAAGGAAACGCCGTGACCGATGACTTTGTCGGAGAACGTGAAAATGAGCTGGGGACAGTTACGAGAACAAAGTCGAGTGCAGTTTCAGAGCTTATCGAGATGAAGGCTTGAACTAAGTTTCAAAGTGAGCATCAGAAGCCTAATCCAGAAATGTGTTTCTCTTTTTAAACAATAAGAAGGCAAATTTATATAATCACTCCTGATGCACAACAAAACATTGACATTAAATTTAAAGTCAGAAAAATCAATGCTAAACATTAGCTGATTTTTGTTTCAATTTTAATCTTGGCATGAACTTCAATAATTGAAGAGCATGTCATTCTGGGAGAAAGGGACATCTATAGAAAGGCAATGCATTGACTCAGTGGAAAGATATGTGCTAATGAGAGGTATGATTATGAATATGACCACGTTTTAAGGAGGCCTGAATGCACAACCTACTTTTGGTGCAAAACGAAAAGTAGCGCAGCGAGCGTTGTATGGCAATTAGACCCTGAGGTATGTAAGGAAAAGGTGTAAGATCACAGCAAAACACACACACACACCTACACACACATGCACGCAGTGTCCTGTTATCACTATCCCTCCTTCAGATGGACGCTCTAAAACCATGTGCTTGGTGGCTCAGTCCCTAAATAAATAAATAAACAAATAAATAACATATGCTCAGGTTTGTTTTCTTCCAAAGAGAAGTTGTATTGAACCAGATCCTCAGATGCTTGGATTGCGGATGGATCTGTGAGTTGTCCTCTGACCTTATCGTGCCTGCAGTGTTTGTAAGAGCAACTCTAGAATATGCTGCGTGCGTGCGTTTTCAAGGCGTATTTTATACACAGATGTAGTTAAAGAGGATCAGATACAGAGAGAATATAGAGGAATTAAGAGGAGGAGCAGTAGAGTGGGAGGAAGGGGAGACAGGGACACTGGGTCATGGAGGCTGGGGCTGGTCCGACAGCTGCTGCACCGAGAGTTTATCTGATTAAATCTGACCATCTCCGCTGTGGGAGGGTGGGACCCAGTTAAATTATGGCGCAAACACAGACTCACTCACACACACACACACACACACACACACACACACACACACACACACACACACACACACACACACACACACATTAGAAAACACACAACTTGAGCTATGTTAACAAAATGAGCTGGGGACAAAAAATAAAAAGTTAAAACATGAATATATTGCTTCTGTTCAGAAAGCCTCATTACTTGCAAGCAATTTTATGCTTTTGATATATAAATACTCCTCGAAAATTTCTTTTCACTGTCGCCGTTAATTCACACCGCAGCTTTTCTAGGATTTCTTGAATTCTTTGTGGTGTTTCTTGAAATATGTGTGATGCCTCAAGAATTTCCATCTACGTCCACAGTAGACGCAGAGGAGAGAAGGGATGAAGACGTGCAGGAAAAGCCCCAGATTGGTATTAGAACACATGTTTACCACACCGTGACCTAAAACAGAAAAGTTGAATCAGATTTAATGTAAAAAGTGAGGTTATGTTTGTTTTTTTGTTTGTTTGTTTTTTGCACAGTGTATTTAAATATCTGGTTTCATGGTCAGGACACATTTCCAGATAGCTGCTGCACACCATTTGTCTCCATATTAATTGTGCTGCTTTCTTCCTCTGTGGTTGTTACAGGTTCTGATGTTTGGAATAGAAGTGACACCTCGGCTCGCCAGTTTCCTCCTCTTCAGGGAACCTTTAACAAATGGAGTCAGACAGACGAAAATCTAACCTATTTAATACCGTCACACATACCGCAGCCCTTTAAACACCAACATTCATAAAAGTAACACACTGACATGATTGTAATGCAGCCTGCTCTCATGAATTGTCAAGACACAGACAGACAGGGGACAGTGTTCAGTATTTGATCCTTCAGCTGCTGCGGTGAGCAAAGTCAAATCCTTTTTGTGGACTGTGCTGGTGCTGCTCAGGGGATGTATGATCACACACATATCTGGGGAGTTTAAGTCCTTCCCAGGACCTTGGGCTCCCTGTTACGTTACATGACCTGTTTTTGCCATGTGAGGTGACGACTTACCCGGCTCTGGCAGGAAGTGTCTGTCTGATGCTGAAGTTGCTCTGCAGCAACGTAGTTGGCCTCTCTTTAAGTGGTTTTACTCCCTCAGCTGTTTGGTGTGTCTTGTGTTTAGGTTAGGGCCATAAATCTACACACCCATCATTAAGATGAATGTTATGTATTTAATAATGCTCTCAGACTATGGAGTAGCAGCATGTTAAAACATCCACCTTTACTGATTCAAAAGAAAAAACATGGGCTCACAAGCTTTAATCATTATGATCAAAGTTATACTGTCAGGATCAAATATCTACAGACATCCTCACTAATGTCTGGATATCCTTAACAGGTTATGGTTTTTGTACCCATTAAAAAGCTTTTGTCATGATTTTGGCTGAATATTTAACCGCAAACTTTCAGTATTGTTCAGGTTGGGGGTTTTTCCTGCTTTATCTATTATAAAGCCAGATGTCATAAAAAGATATTGTGGCCTCAATTTCACTCTTTTAAAATGTACCTGTCATCACTGTGGCGGCAAATAGTAAAAACTGTGCCTCCTCTGACTCTACAACGTTTCTCCAGAGGACATTTGGTTTGTCCTTGTGGAAATCTCCAGCCTGATGGCATTGATTTTAAAGCAGATGCCCTTTCCTGATTGCCGCTCTCTCAAGAATCAGTGTTCCTTTCCCTTGCCACGTGTTTTGACAAAAATTCAACATGAAGAAAGTTCTTTAAATTTCATAACTTGACTGAGACGCACCTGATTCGCCACGACTCGTCTTTTAAACAGTGGATGTCGCTGCAGATAAAGTCTACATTAGTAGAAGAATCTATAGAGGAAGAGCATTTAAAATATAACCACAAAGCTTGACGTTCTGTTTTAAGGATTTATTAGAAATTTATCTACGTTTAGTATAGCCTCTATGTTAATATTTAACCCAAAACAAATGTGCTTTCAGAGCGAACCTCACTGCTATTCCTGTTTAACAAATGCATGTGTGGTGAGACATCATTCATGAGCACAGAAACATCAGCTGTAAACTATAAAATTTAATTCCCCATCTATTTTTACTGTTGCATTAAATTCTGAAACACTTTGCCACATATTTTCTTTCACTTGCTGCAGCCTGGCCCCTCTTCCCACCTCTTCCCCCCATCCTGAACTATGGCCCAGGGCAAGCAAACGAAGTTCACAGCAATTATATGTAACCAGAATCCTAATTTCTATTATCAAATTTAATTCCGTTCCCAATTTATTCAATTATTGGCTAACACGGACCCCCGTCTCTGCTCTGCAGGCCTCCCTGCAGGCATTACTGACACGACCAAATCTCCCACCTTTCACTCAACTCCGTGGCTGCGTTTGACAGAAACATTTGCAGTTGTTTGGGGGAATTTAAATGGAGGCGCACGGTTCAGGAAACACCCCCACGTGTCGGAAGCAGCCAGTGTGCCGAGTCTCTGCTGCGGGGAGATTTTTCCACTCTGTCAGCCACAGCGATATCTGCAGCTCCTCCATCCTCCTTCCCGAATCAATGCGAGTGCAGCCGTGTTTCCGCTGGTGCCATGTGTGCATTACTTCATAAAAACATTTGGGATGTCAGTTGAACAGGGAGGTTTGTGCCTGACTTCAGATGCTTCGGTAAGTAATCGTGATGTTCAGAGTTCACAGGGTTCAAACGTGGGTAAAAAACATGAAAAATAAAAAATTTTCAGAATCCTTCGCTGCAAAATTTAAGCAACTAGATTTCTCTGTTAGTTTAAGTGCTGGCCTTACATAGAAGTGACTTTCTGACCACATAACAACCACATGTTGAGCTGTTAAGACATTTTTGAGTTGCAAAGATATTCACTGTCTGAAATTTGAACACTCATGTTCCCATGAACGCATCACCACAGTAACAGATGGTGTTGGCAGCATCATGGAGGATTTCTGTAACATGTAAACTGGTCAGTTTTGATGGGACAATACAAGGAGCTAACTACAGGAAAAACGTTTCAAGGCTACACAGGGTTTTATGCTTGAGTTGGAGTTTACCTTTCAGCAGGTTAGCAACCTTTATAACGCACCCTTCATATGACTGGTTTATTTAAAAGTATTATGTGATGAAGTCCAGGAATAAATCCTGTTGAGATCGTGTTTTAAAAATAGAAATTCGTGGTCATAAAGTCTTGACTCTGAGTTATTTTGAGGAGAATGAGCAAAGATTCCCGTCTCTGATTGTCCAAAAAGTGGTAGGTCACACTTTTCAGATTCTTATTGGTAAGAAACTTTGAAAACAATGTGTCATTTTACAACTGTGCCTTACGTAATAACAATTCAAGAGCTGTTGCCTTGCAGCAAGAAGGTTCTGGGTTCGATTCCCGGCCCCGGTCTTTCTGCATGGAGTTTGCATGTTCTCCCTGTGCATGGTGGGTTTTCTCTGGGTACTCCGGTTTCCTCCCACCTCCTTCCTGCCTGCTTCAGTCTTCCTCCCACCCTCCTCCTCTTCCTCCTGCAGCCTTCCTGCTGAGTCAAGAAGGAACTTAGCGCCTGGTGGAAGATGAATCCAGCTCAAAATAGAGCCTTAGCTCTTTTCATATCTTCAGTTTTTTCTGCTGCCACGTTGAGTGAGCGTTTGCGGATGGAAACGCTCACACAAAAAAAATCGTATCCGGAAAGTTACACTGAGCTCCTGTCACACATTTCTCCCTCCCAGTCTGTGTCTAGCGACTCATCTTTTATTTATGTCGGGATCTTTACAGGGTACACAAATAATAGAGATGGTATCTGGATAACTTTCCTGACATGTAAAGAAACTTTGCCTGCAAATTTAATTCTTGAAATCTTATGTTTATCAAACCGGGCCTTTGATAGGATTTTCTTTACTCTAACTAAAGAGGAAAAAAAACATTTGTTGTGCAAATCTTTGTGGTAGAAATTCAAGGCCTCCATAAAACCCATATTAACACATATAGTTTGATTTTCCTGTCGCTGATTTCACAGTTGTTGCAAAATCATAAGACGTATCTAAAAATTACACAGGAAGTCCAGCTGTGTTACATTACACAGCAAGTCCAATGAACCCTCTCAGATTTGATTTCAACACTTTTAAGGTTCTGTATGGGTTCACACCAGAGTTAAATATATACCACTCTTTTTGGAGAGTTGGTACCTTAACTCTAATTAAGCGTCAAATATCAAATCTGTCTGGAGTTAGTCATTTAACACTAACACTAACTAGAGCTTAAATATTAACTCTCCCAGAGTATTTTTTTAACTTCATAAGAGTTATTTGTCCCAATATTAAATAGGTACATCAGTCATCTTCTTCTCTTGTCTATAGTGGGAAGTAAATCTATTCCTGAAGTTTGTTGGTTTATCTTCTCATCTTCCTCTTTTCCTGTGACGTCTCCTTTCTCCTAGCTGTCCGCGATGTTTCCTTCATCTTACTTAGCTCAGATCTAATCCCTCTCTTCTCCCACCTCCTCCCCATATCTGTCTCACAATATTTCTCCATCCATACCTTTCTCCCTTCATCCACGCCCCCTTTTCTTCCTCTCCCCCTTAATTCTCCGGAGCGACCCTGACCCCATTCATTCATCTCTCTTCAAGACGGTGACTCTGCTTTCAGCGATTACTCTACATTCTCCTCTCTCTCCAGCATCCCGTTCCTGTGTTTTCATTCGTTTTCACATCTACCCCCCAAGCCTCTTTTTTCTCTTTCCTTCATTCTCCTCCCTCTTTTGTCTTGATCCAACCTATAACCCTGGGGAAGTGATTGACAAGCAAGTAGGGCTCTTTCAAGGGGAGATTGTGATTGGCGAGGGAGATGAAAAGCATAAAGCCTTCTGGACTGCACTGCAAAAACGTTCTTTGAAATTTATCGCATCCTTTTTCGGAAGATTTCTGCACGTCAGCCACACTTGTAGTGGCTACTTTGAACTCTGCTTTTGTTCTCCGTTTCTGCTCCGGCGGCCAAAAAGACTTTGAGGAATTTTGAGAACCAACCTGAACAGTGAAATAAGTGAAGAAAAAATATCAAAAAACAAAGAGCAATGAATTAATGATTTCCATGACAACACACATAATAGTAAACAAGAGAGAAATGAACTGTAAAATAATAATAATTAAAAAATAAAACAGATGCTGCAAAACATTCATGGAAATTCACATGACAAATTCCCCAAAAATAAAGACAAAAGCAAAAAAATCACTGAAAGAAGAGATAAGATTCACCTCATTTTTGCCCATTGTGTTAATTTCAAGGACAAAACCTCTTCTTTACAAATGTTTTAACACATCATCAATCTCACTTTTTAGGTTTTCTTTTTCTTTCAAAATTGGTAGATACTAAAAACTTTGCAGGATGAAATACGACAGAAACTGTTAGAACTCAGGGTAACGTGCGTCCCTGCAGCATTTTCTCAATTGTATATGTTGCACTCTCAAGGGTGCACAAAACACCAGCAGGGTGGAGGAAAAATCCTCCATATTAGCATAAAATGTTCCAGGTTGTCAGGAAACTAGATTTCTGTCCATATTTAAACGTCCATTTTCAATTTATGCTTTAGTAAGTGCAAATGGAAAAGATAAATACATTTTTTAAAAAAGGGAAAAGAGTTACCCCTAATTAACTATCACTCTTAGATTTTCACTCAGGTAGCACTTTATTAATTCTTGCTGGAATGAGAACAGCAAGCAGATGTGTGTGACAAGCTCGGTGTGTTCAGTCTGAAGTGCGCTGACTCGACAGAGAGTCACTACCTACTTCTTCAAGTCTTATCACCAAGGTTTCCCACAGGATGTCTGGGAACCAAGGTTTCTGTCAGGCAGCTTTGTAACTCTTAATTGGGATGACCTAACCGTGAACGCGGAGGAGGGCTCCATCCTCATCTTACGTGTTCCTCTTGGGATCTGTGAGCCCTCCTTAAGTTCCAGCAGGGTGAAAATGAAATGAATCTCACCACAAAAATACACATCTGGTCATTCAAGCAATTAATAAGAAGATGGTGTGTAAAAATAAAACTGTATCATAAAACGAACAATTTAGGTCCAGGCAGAGATATTTATCTACTGGGAGAGGAAGTTTAGAAACTAAGCTCATTGACTAATTGCGCTAAATTATAGATTTTTTTTGTAAATCAGGGAGTCTGTTTAAGAGGTGACTTGTTGAATGATCATGTGACTGCAAGGTATCTAATGAATATGAGGATTAGCAAAGAAATGCAAAACACAAAAGTAAATGTTTACGAATCTTCCTGTGATTATGACTAAGAAAAACCACAGTCTGTCCTGTTAGAGCTTCTGCTTTTTCTTTCTTTACTTTTTTTTGTTTGGTTTGTTTTGCAGTGTATCCAGCTGGGATCAGGGTTTGAGGGTCATGCATTAAAAAAAAGACTGTCTCAATACCGCCACCATGTGGTGTGAACGGCTCTTGGCTTACAAGATTACATCATGTCTCTACGAGGTTTCTCATTGAGACTGACCTGTGCTTCCTGACTTATCACACTCTAGGTGAGGTAAATTCACCGTGGAAACTGTGCAAATGCATGAGATTTAAATACAATAATGTAAAGGTCTATGTATCTTATAGACCTATAGACCAGAGCAGGTGCTTTGTTTCCTGAGCCATAACTTATAGCCAACGAATCTGCTCTGTTGAATTTCTACTGCTCTTAAAATTATCCAGACACTCTCACTGAAACATACTTGCTCTCAGATAATTCTCTCAGTGGAAAAAAGTCCAACACACACATACACACACCTACACAATGCTGCTGAACACACTCCCTCTGGGACTTAAACCCACCTGTTCCCAGTTTCTTCAGCCAGAAAACTGTACAAGAGAGAGAGTGTGTGTAGGTGTGTGTGCTGGGTTATACCTGCACAGTGTTGTAGCTGCTGAGGACCTGCTTAGCTGCTTCTATATTTGGATGCACATTAATCAAATGCATGCATAGTAACGTATGCTGCACACATCAGAGATTCATGTTCAGGTCTCAGGTCTGTGATTCTGATAATGCCTGGCCGCTCAGTGGACAATAACTCCAGTCTGGTTTGGTGCTTCTTGAGGACTTTTGTTAATGATTTGTAGCTGAAAGCAGCTGCTTTGTGTATTTGATGTGGTGAGCTGTGTCACCTGCAGCAGAGACAGATACAGCTGGCAGCTCATTACTGGAGGTCAGGCTGAAGCAGGCATCATTAAGCTGCTCTGTGGAGAGCTGTCCACATTGACCGTTTGGCTCTGCTTGGACTTTGAATATCTGCCTTCAAATCTCAGAGGTGGCTCGTTATCACGTCCCTGGGAAAACCTCAGCATGTGAGGATAACGTCTAAATAGGCTTGGCTCTCTGTAAAAATGCTCACATGGTTATTAGTCCTTTTAGGGGCAGGTGATCGGTTAAAACATTTTAACTTTCACCATAAAGAAAGAGTTTTGTCGGTTTATTTTTTCGTCTGATGACTTCAAACCAATACGTAGAAACGGATGATTATTTATAAATTAACACTTTTATTGGACTCCCGTGAGTCACTCCATACACTGTCACCTACTGGACATAAATGTAAATTTCCACAGCTACACAAATTTTAAAACTATAATTGTTAAAAAGATTTTCTAGATTCCTTTTATGTTGGGATGAAATTATAACAATTGATATGTCCATTTTTGTGGACGTCTTGCGTCTCAGGCTATGTTTTATAAAGCACCTTGACTACATTGCTAGTATCATATTAGTGCAGATATACTGGATCAGGGGCGTCCGATGTGATGAGGCCATTTAAAGTCTAAACTCATGTTATCCACCTGAGTAGACTTGTTTAAAATGTTTAATTATTTAATTATTTTTCTTTCCTTATGTTTTACCAATTAGGACATAAATCCTGAGTAAGATCAGAATTCATGCATGGAGGATCCAAAATAACCCACAACCCTCTCTGCCCTCTGATTCAGTCCTCTTAATTGCTCAGAATTAAAGATTCCACCACATATTTGCACTGCAACGTCTTCATGCTGATTATTATTCATATTACATGCAACATCTGGTGGCTAAACAACACATTTCATGTGTTATTGACCTGAGCTAATTTAAAACACTCTGTTCCCAAGGATAATCAGATATAAACCTATAGCGTTCGATTACCTTGTTCGTTCCATAAAATCATCCAGTATTTGCCTGAATGCTCTAAGTACAAGCTAATTGCTGCCTGCGACCCTAAATGTGGTAAAACTCATATTTCTATTATTATTAGTAAAGAGTCAGCTGATATTGCCTGAGCTTTAATTAAACAGTTATTCTTGTAATTACCTTTAGTGCAACTGTTAGGTCTGCAAAACAAAGTCTGTGATTTTTTTTCCTCAGTTTATCAAAATGTTATCACAAATTTTTAGTCTAACAAAGGAAATTCAAACACATTTAGCTTCAAGTAACAAAAGGCATGTGAATCTACTCAAAAGTCAATTTCAAATCCTAAGAGATAAAAAAAGACATTCAGGAAGACTAGAGATCCACTAATCAGGATAAAAATAGTAAGAGAGACCAGCTCCTTAGACTTAGAGATAAAAAGATGATGGAGGATTAATAAGCTCTTCCTCACAGGACTGTAGATCTGTGTTGTTTGTTGACATTTGTTGGATCTGCTTGTTTGCATACGGGGATTTATCGTTCAGAAAGCATCAACAGTGTGTCCATCTGTCTCCCCAAGCCTGAGGGAGGCAACCACTCTGAGAGCGTCTGCTTCTGCTGTTTGACTCCGCAAAATGGGGAAAGAAAAAAAAATGGAGAGAAAACAGACCTGACAGATGTGTATAGGCAGATGCTCTGCAGCATTATCCATAATCATACAGATAAATGGACTAACATGTTTGAGAGATTTCCAAGATGGTGGACTTTTTCAAGCGAACAGTTTCTTGCTCTTTGCAGAGTGTAGAGTGTGAAATAAAAACAGGAAACTTCATTTATGCATGTCCTCTGCTTTAATATTGTTAGCAATTACAGTGGCAAATAAAACCATGTCACCTTTTCTTGGCAAACAAAAGTCTATAAAACAGACGTCCAACACGTCTGCATGGGTCAAAATAAAGAAATCATGCTTTGAAATGTGAGTTTGTGTTTGACATTTGTTCACAAAACACCAATTTTGTTTCGTTATGAAAGGTACGCTAAATGTAAAAAAACAAACAAACAAAAAGAAACTGATAAAATAATCAATTTAATACAAAGAAGTTCAGCGATTCCCCCCTTCCCAGATCCATAAATAAGACTTTTACGTATAAATTCCCATGCTATGTCTTATATTTTCTAACTTTGTGGCACGACAACCTAATATCTGCTAGGGTTTTTGTCAATAACTTACTCTACAATATAATACCAACGGCTGTGATTTGTCCAGCAGGATAGATGGGATTTAATGGGGGACTCACCTTCATGAACACATCTAGATTAAGACTTGTGTGCATAACATACACAATGTACAGATATCCATTTTATTTTTTTTTAATAATCAACAATAAATATATCTATGGCATGAACAAATACACAGACGAACTGGAATCAATAAACTTTAGTCAGGCATAGAGGAAGTGGAGGTGATTTAAAGAGGCGACACATGAATGCAATTTGGACCAACAGAAAAAAAAAGGTTTAGTTATACAGAAACCACTTTACTTTAACAAGCTTCTTCGACCTCAACGAGCGAGTTATCAACTTTTGCCACAAAGTTGCATTTTAATTTTTTTGGTTTTTAGATTGGGTGGAGAAAAAAAAGCTGCAATTCTCCCAAACCTGAGCTTTGAAAGTATTTTTCTGCCTCCCTTATTGTCCTCCCTTGGCAGGGAGACAAACTTGGTCTTGGTCCAACCTTGTGCATCACAGCTCCAATTGCTTTATTAGCTTCTTGAATCATAGCTATGACTATAAATTGTAAACAGCTTGGTTCTCACAGGTGCAGCTTGCTTTACTTCATGCTGCCACTAGCTGCAGGAGCTAATGGCTCATAGAATGTTTTTCCTCAACTAACTAAATAAATAATCTTAATGAAAGGTTGGATTTCTGTCATCTTTCCAGTTTCATCTTATGTTAGTATGCTACAGATGAACTCATCTTACTTGTTTCTAAGCCAGTGGTGCTAATACGTGCACTGCGTGAATGCAGAGCGCTCTATAAAATACACACCACATTCAAGAACGGCGTCAACCTGAATTTAGAATCAGTTTGGCTCGGCATTTCTTTAAAGCTACAGTTTTAACAACCAGTTTCATTGGTGTCAACTTCAAACGTAAGACTTTAAATACATCCAGTTGACGCAGCAAAAATGAACTGGATGTAGTTCAGTCACAAAGTTTTTGTGACTAAACTTAGGCTTTTAATTCTGATTTAGACTTTTAGTCTGTAGTAAATTTAAAAAATGGAAAATTATCCACCAATATCAATCCTTCAGGTTCAAAATTGATCAAATCTATCCTACAAATAAACAAAATTCATCTGATTTGAGTTAATGTTGGTCAAAAAGCAAACATGCAGACATTAAGGCATGTTTTAGAGCTAAATCTGTCGACTGGTAGATTCATAATACTCAGTTTTTGGCACAAATATCAAACTTTATCTGCTTGGCTCAGTGTGTTTTTGAGTCAGTAGTGCTGTTTTGAGAACAAGTTCAGAAATCAAAAGCCCGTTCCTGGTATCATGGTTCTGGTCCTAGATGTGCTAATGGAAAACTCTAAAGGAACACTTTGATATTTTTGATTGATCTCCAAACGGATGGAGAGAAAAAAATAAAATCGACTGAGTCAGAATGAAATGGATGAGTCAGAGTGACTGACATCCATCAAAACGGCAAATTATTCCTGTCAAAAATCTGTAACTGAGCAACTATCTTATGGTGACATTCATAAAATAATCAGCTCCAGTAAGTCCACCAACACTGACGGGGGAAGAAACCCTACAAGTATCTGTAACAGTGAGTCTCTCAGCCGGATACACGACATACAGGAAAAGTTTAGGAAAGAAGGCGGACTGGGTGAAGCGAAGTGTGAAGAATGATGGTGTTATGTTGAGGCTATAGCTGCCTGATGGGGGGGAGGTTAAGGGTCTCCAGAGCTCTGTGGTACAGCTCCCTCAGGGCTCTTAGCAGATGGAGACGACAGAACATCTGGTTGAAGAGGTGAGGCAATGGCTCCTGGAAACAAGGAAGAACAACTACATAGAGCCACGTGTTTGTGTAAATACATATATAAATAGCAATGCATATGTCTCATTGTGTCATAAACACATGAGAACCGCATTGGATAAACATGGGATTGCTTTGCAAAATGAAGTTTTTGTCCTGTTTTGTCACATCACAACCACACATGTCCATTTTTTATGAGTAAAAGTTAAGTTTGAGAGAAAAAAATTTGATATTTTAATATCTACCATGAAACTCTGAGGATAATGACTAAAATACATTGAAGTTTCTGGTTGCAGTTAGGCCTGTCATGATCACATATTTTACTGGACGATACATTTTCCCATAACCTATTGCAATAAACGATGATGCAGCTGTTTTGAAACCAAGTGATATAATATTATAATAATGGCATAATAAAGCAAGTACACATTCTCAAAATCAATAAATGTTCAATTCTAATCATCATTTAAACAGGAACTGGAAGACATTTGAAACATTCAAAATAAATAAACAACAAATGAATTATGAAATCTCTGTAAACAAATTTGTCTTTAAAAAAAGGGGATAGTTGAAACCAAAGCACCAGACTGAAGATCGGTTTTGGCAGAATGAGAGAGAAAAGAGAAAATCGATAAATCAAGCAAATGAAAGTTACTGAGTTTTTGTTAATTTAGCGCATGATTAATTGATTAATTGTTTATGGTGAGAGGCCCGGTTGCAATTTGACAAAAAGTGGAAAAGTTTAGTGAGCCGAGGTACGTTGGCAAGCGACTCTGAAAAGAACCAAGGTGGCCGGTAATTTGAAGTGATTTTAAAATAAGCTGCAGTTTCATACACTCAAAACACAGAAAAACACTGGAGCACGTCCTCACCCCCAGAACATGGACTCTGTTGTAGTACGAGCTGAAGTCTTTACTGAGCGAGACGAGAAATTTACAGATCTGGAGGGACACAAGCAAGGTTACATTAAAATCTTCAACAGTCCTGAGTTACCGGACAATAGCGATGGCTCATCAATCGGGCTACCTGTTCGGTTTTAATGTTCACTCTGGCTCCTCCTCCTTCACAATCTAACGATTGTCCCGATTGGTCGAGCAGCTCAGAGAAAGGAATAAGATAATTGAAGAGCAAAAGCCACTCACCCTGTCAGGGGGGGAAAAAAAGAGGGGAAAAAAAGCAAAGTTTAGGGTTGTATTGTTTCTGCAGTGGTAGGCAGACTTCAAACCCTAACAAAAACAACAATAAAATGTAAAGAAATTAGGGAAAAACAGAGAGTGGTACCTCTTCTTTGAGAGCAGAGAAGTCCAACTGGGACCCATCAGGGATTTCTGGGTACAGACCTGCAGACAGACGGTGGAAAGTCTGTAAGAGCCTTTATGTTGTTCTAACAACTCTCAGTCTGAACAATTCAACCAGACCAGAAATGCAGATATACACGCACACACACACACACACACACACACACACACACACGAGTGTGTGTTAAGCCATGCAACAACAATGACCCCCACATAAAAGCTGATGGTTCTCCTTTTATTTTGTAGGAGTTTTCATAATTTTTTTTTTAATATACAACTGGGAGCAACACAGTAATCTATACCTGATAATCAATCATTTTTGCCTCCCAGTCATTCTATTTTGGCAAACACTAAATCTAATTTCCAAATCCCAATTAACATTGATTTCTGCCAAAACCAGAATTTTTACTCAGTTATTCAGAAATTCAAGTGCTCAGTTTTTTCTTAACATAATTTTATTGCAAAATGTTTACATTACAAATGCCAGTTACTGGGTTTAACTAAAAAAACATTTAAAAAACACACAACAGGGTGAGATCTCCCATTTAGTAAAGTACTGCAGAGATTAGGGGCAA
The DNA here is from genome assembly GCA_903067075.1 of Micropoecilia bifurca. Taxonomy (NCBI): domain Eukaryota; kingdom Metazoa; phylum Chordata; class Actinopteri; order Cyprinodontiformes; family Poeciliidae; genus Micropoecilia; species Micropoecilia bifurca. The sequence continues at coordinate 23,980 of CAEGAF010142746.1, read as the reverse complement.
TTATTAGGAAATAAAAATCAAAATGAACTAAAGATATATTTGGAAGCAATACTTAAATAACGATCCCTCCCTAATGTTTTATAAAACAGCAAAAAAAAAATAAAATAATTGGCATTAAGATATTGTCTAGTTAAGGTTGCTTTTATCATTCATTTGTTCACCAGACAGTGAACACTGAGGTCCATCCGAGGGTTAGAAAGGTTTGAGACCGACTGAAAACAAATAAATAGGAAGTGAAAATTACTACCATAGTATCTACTTAGAAGTTCCTTTATAAAACACAAAGCATAACATGTCGCTTAACTATAAATGTGTGTTCTGTATTGGCATCTAACAGCTCCAAAGGTTGAATAAATACAACAAAGAAATGCAACTAATGTTACATTCTGGGTAAACTAGAGGGTCAGCTGGCTGCTTCATCAGAACTGAAAGGCGTCAGCGGGTCTCACCCTTCTCCACTCCTCTCTCGTAGCTGTCGAACAGAGTGTGCAATCTGGCGCAGTTATACATCACAAACACACCTCCTCTCGGCCCTTTGGTGGACACGCCCCCTTCCCTCTGGACGTCCAGCGTCACCTGGACACACGGACCTCGATCATGCTCACTACATTCTTCAAAATCCCGTCAGCCTTGAAGGAACTGATTCTAGTCAAGAGACGTGTTTGACACCACGAAGCGGCGGAAAAGCAGGTTTATTTAAGCGGTGTAGGCATCTTAACAAACGTACAATCTTTGCGCAGAACCACCACAAGGTCAGGCGTAAAGGGGGTTTTAACTCACAGGGCTTGTGTGAACTGTTGATAGCAGCTCAAATCTGACCGTGGCGGAGGTCATGACTTTGATGATGTCATCCCAGGTCTGACCTGCAACAGGAGTTCATTTGACACATTTACACTTAACATACTGTACAGGAGCATCACTCGGGTTGCCCTTCAAAACATTTGCACACACAGAGTGCATACAGGAAGTGGCATAGGTAGTCACATTCTGTAAAATTTAAATAAATGTTTAGGGTTGTAGCGTCACAAAACGTTAAAATTACAGACATCTGCAAAAGCAATTTGTTTAAGGAGCCGAACACTTTAAAAATCAATACGCACCCTCTACTTTATCTCCATACTTCATCTCTGAAGCCTCCTTCATTTGACCTTTTCTCAACCTGGATGAGAGGAAAACAGAAGCTACATTTACACCAAACCCTGCGTTAAAAACAAATGACTACAACACTAACAGGAGGGGGGAAGAAATCACTAGTCTTTCATTTAGTTATTGTAGAAATGTAATTTAGTAATTAGTGGTAGTAGTGAATTTATAAAACATGCCATGCGATTAAAAGACTTAAAAAATACAAACAGTAATGAATCTTACTGTAGGTACTGTGCAGCAGTGAGGTGAGAACCGGGGGTCTTCACAGGCCCACACACAAGATGCCTCTGCAGCCAGAAAGAGTGAAAGCAGGTTAAAAAATGACAAACACAATAAGCTCCACCTTTGTGTTTGTATACGTGTGTATGTGTGTGAGAGAGTGAATGATGGTGGTTACCTGAGAGTGTATTGCTCCACTGGCTCTCCACAGAACTGCTATCTGCTGCTGGCGAAACTCATCCTGACAAGAAGTCACATGTAGCACTGTAACCATGGTTTCCTGGGGGTCAGGGGGAAAGAAGCCAGGAAGGACATTTTTCGTGAGAGCAAAGAGAATCCTGCAACATGTGGTATTTGTGTGCTTCGACGTGTGTGTTTGTTTGTCTCACGGTGATGTCGGGTGTGGACAGATCCAGCTGTGCCAGTTGGGAAACGCTGTCTCTGTGAACTAAGAAAAAAAAAAGAATCAAGTTACTGTTCAGCATCCGTCTTCTCATCTTTTCTCATATTTGATTTCCTAAACCTTTGCAAAAACATCGAGCATATTTTGTAGCAAGATTTTTGAAAGTACTGCACCTGGCTTTATTACAGGTACAGTGACTGAAATGTCACATGATAAAAGCAAACTACAGGAAATATTTTTATAAGTTAAATATTTTTTCTAAAAAAAAAATATTTTCCGTGTTGCAGCTGCACTGCCCTGTGCTCTATTATTCCTAAACATGGCGTGGTGCTTTATGGCAGACATCTCTACTTGTCATTGGTCTGTTCAACTGAGACTGAAGTATTGTAGTTTGTTCAGGTGGAACTTTACATATCTGAGTGCTGAACATTTTAAAAGGTTTTGATCGTTTTGTCATTTATCTGAGTATTGCATGGTTTGACATTTGCTGGGTGGCTGCCTCTTGGGAAGACTGTCGACATTCTTATTTTTCTTTTTACTTCTCACAGTAAAATTATGTGCTTAGATCCAGTAGAAAATATACATTTTGGTATATATGTGTGCTAGTGAAACAAGAAACAGCTGAACAATTCTTAACCCCAAATAAACCAAGGAACACCCCATCTACTGGGTGAATACAAGCAAAAAATGGCCACTCATATTCAGAACACAAGCCACCTAACCAGTTAATATTCAACATTTACATCTTCATTGCCTACAACAAATCAAGATTTGCAGCTTCATTGTAAAACCAGGATTTTAAGAAGCCTCTGAGTCAACTAAGAAACACATTTAATAAAGAAAATGTTCATAAATAATCTTTGTGCATGGGAGCAGGGGTGCAGCATAGAAACTTAACGAGGGGTTTTTAAATAAATGCTAAATTCTAAGACCAAGGCCTTACCTTTGCAGGTGCCAAGGGTGGGGTCATACCCTAGCAACCCCTCCTCTTGGAAAACCCGTTTCAAATTTATTCGGAGCCCTCCTTCATTCTCCTCCTCATCCGCAGCTTTTCTACCTCCTCCCCCGCTGGTCCTCCTGCCTCTCTCTGTCCCCCTATCCCTGTATGGAGAGTTCTCTAGCGCTTTCTGGATCTTCTCTTCCCGCTCATCATTCGCGCAGTTAGCGGGAGCCATCGGCCAATCGACGCCAAGAGCTTGGAGGAAGAACGCGACGTCACTGTCCTCCGGAAGAGTTGGGCAGAAGTAAACTTCAAATCTAAAGGGAGGAAGAGTATTCACATTATTTTAAAAAATTATTCTTCTCTGTTGTCTTAAAATTCCCTCCTGCACTCACCCTTGTCTCCTCAACAGTGCCCCCATGTGGTCAGCCAGCAGAACAGTTCTCAGCTGGCCCAGGCTCAGAGTGTCTGGAGTGGGTGTGTTGGGTTTAGGGTGCAGCGCAGGACAGTTGAGCACCACACAGCCGTCCCTCTGACTTGAGGGCTTTAGATACTCGGTGGTTCCGCCTGCCAGGACAGCCCTGAAAGCTGCAACCCGGTCCACTCGCAGCCTCAAGCCCTCGCCCATCACCTCCCCACCCGCCACAGGAAGCACCCCACTGCCACGCAGAGACAGGACTCGGGACATGACCGCTGGAGGAACCTGAGTGGAGACAAACATAAAAGGGAAACAGACTAAAAATAATCAAGTACGTGATACAACTACAACTACAGGCATATTTGGAAACAGCTCAACAGCATTTGCGGGTTTGTGCTGCTCTCATTTAAGAAATGTTTGCAGAGGTCACTAAAGGTCATCCCATCTTCCCCCACATTGACAAAATCAAACAAATTCGGTGCCAATCAGCTGTGAAGCAAACATGTTGGCTGCACAAACGTAGCATAGTTAATTTATATCAGTTTCATTTGATTTTGTTGGTATGGGGCTGGCATGGGGCAGGTTGATCTCTTGTAATCTATGTAAAAAAAAATAAAATACAAAAAATCCTAAAAAATATAGCTGCACAAATGAAAATTATTTGTTGCACAAACACAGCACAGGTGATTGACACCATATTTTGTTTGATTTTGTAAATGTTAAGAGGGTGGCTGAGCTTTGATGATGTCTGGAAGCATTTATTAATATCTTCATGATCGCAACGCAAACTAAAACATTTTCTACACAAACGTGTAAAAATGTAAATGAATAGGGAGAACTTTAAGAGACAAGTCTCCACCTAAAAAGGTAAAGGTTGCTTTAATTTAGCATTGCTCCTGTGAAGTTCTAGCCTGAGTATTGTATGCTGCCAACTGACCCACATTAGTTTTGCAACTCATGGGTAAATAATTACAGCTTCAGGCTGGAAGTGTCTGCTCTCACACAACGGAGGAAAATCAGTGGCTAATTATCAATAAATGGACTCTAACGATTCTTATATATATTTAAATATAGTTTATAGTTTGCCTGATTCCTTTACATAAGTTACAAGCGAGCAAATGTAACTTTTCGGGAGCTTTTAACTACAGCCAGTTTTCTGGAGTCGGCCTACGCTTTCAGGAAGACAGTTCCGTCCTCTTTTTTTATTGGCTGACGTTCAAGCTGTCGAACACCTGAGTAGAATCATTGATACGAACGAGAACTATATTGCACAGCGGAAGAATAAAATGAGGAGTTTTGGCGCATGAACTTTGACGTGTTCATTATCAGTAGATAATGTGAGGGTACGTCATAAGTGCAGTTGGCTTTCCAAATGTAGTTTGTACGCCTCCAGACAAGAACCTTAAAGTTTCTTTGTGCACAGCGAACGAGAATTTGAAGCGAGACACGATTACATTACAAGTATGTTATTTTATTTTACTGGGTAGACAACAACCGACCTGTCCGTCCGCATACAGCGTGTTGAGCATCGTGCTCGGGGACAAGAAGTCCCTGTTCCGCAGGTTTTTCGCGCTGCTCTCCTTGAACCAGAGCTTCTCTGGCTCGGGGAACATCCTGTCGCTTTTCCCTCGGCTGGAGCCATGGACGTGTTCACGCTTCCCTCGCAGTGCGGAGCTGAGCGCTCGCACTGTGGAGGTGATCCGCAGAGGCCAGAGCTCCTCGATGTTCTCCATCCTCGCCGCGGCTCTGACAGGTGAGCTGAGCTCGCTATCTGCTCATTCACTCTCCGTTCATGTCCGTTTCGGTGCCGCTGATGGAAGGTAGCGGTGGATATGCAGTGTTCTGGCCCCGCTACTTGCTGGTCGATGTCAGATATTGGCTGTGTGTGGTGGGGAGGACTGCATTGGTTGTTTACTGTCAGCGGAACCTACATGAAAAGCATGTTTCTCCCGAGATGCATTTTTTGGTTGTACCTGTGTGGTGCCATCTAGTGGATTGTAGGAGTAAATGCAACTTGTACTTCAAACTGACTTGGAGCAGGTGTTGCCAGTCTATTTTCTCTAACATTTGACATCAAATATGAGTCTGTATCGCTAATGCACAACATCATCTGTTTCATAAAGCGGTAAGCTATAAACAATGACCCAAATTAAATGATTATGACATTGCTGTTTATATATTTATGATTACAGACCATGAGTACAGACCAAAAGAGTTTAGTACATATTTCCACATGTGTTAATTCATAGTTTTGATGCCTTCAGTGTGAATCTACAATGTCAATAGTCATGAAAATAAAGGAAACTCATTGAATGAGTAGGTGTGTCCAAACCTTTGGTCTGTACTGTATACATATATACAACAGAACTTGGTGAGGGTAGCGGGGGTCACCTTGCATAAGCAACAGGATTGCAATCTGAAAAAACATTGAAGACATCTGTTAATGAACAGGATCAACCACCTGGCTTTGAAAACCCTAAATGTATTTTTTATAGAAAACTAATTAAAAACTAAAAATGTTTCATCAGTAACCTAGAACAACTCCTGCTTACACACATAAACCAGGCCTTGCAAGCAGTGGGGTGACAGAGCTGCTGGTTGTGCACTTTTCTTTTCTTGCACCACTCCGTCTTCACACCCACTGTTCGCTTCAGCTCTGTCACTATTCTCCGTTGACGGCTTTAAAGTACAGCATCAGTGCATCACTGCTGCGCATCAGATCAAGGTGAGAAAAAGAGTCCTAGGTCCAGATTTGTAGTTCCTGAAGATTGGCTCTGATTATATAACAGTAGACAGCTGAGGCCGAAAGCGGACGATGGCTTTCGTTTTGACTGGCTACTGTCCTTTTACATTTTCAGTTCCATTTAAGAAAAGGACGACACAAGTGATGCAGCAAATTTCTAAGTAAGTGGCTGCAACTGAGGCACAGTTCAGAGAGATGGACGCTGCCATGGCGCAGGAAGCTGCTCGACCGCAGCTGTTAATGAACCACGAGAACAACTTCATTAGTCAGCTGACATCTATGAGCTAAAAGATAAGCTGAGAAAACCAAGAAAGGAACCTCAAACCCATTCAATTAGTACTCTGCAGGTTTCCTCCGCCATCATCCTCTACAGACCTTTGATGGATTCTTTCTGTGTGAGATACGTAGGATTTATTGGGGGTATTTAAAACCTCTGACAGTGGCCTAAGCTCTCACCGGTCTTATCTTAGAAAAACCAATTAAAAAAAGTTATGACTACTGATACCTAGAAACTGTAAGAGGTACTCATTCTGGTTCAAAATGAATCATGTTCGCACCATGGCTGCAGAATTTGTTTTTATTGCTGCTCTTTAAATGTGGTTTCCATGACTGCAAAAGATGCTAGAGCAAAACTTCAACCTTTTCTCTTCAAATCCATGTTGTATTAAAAATAATTAAAAGGCCTGCTGCTTTAAGAAACCAAAGTAGGCTTTCCATTAATTTAATGCTAAAAACCATAGAAAATCTGAACTGGAAACATGGATGGTTTCAATGGGTGGGAGGAAATCAGAATCCTGTTACAAGAGTCTGAGATATGATACCGGTAGAAAAATACGCATCGCAGTAAAATTTTGTTTCACTTGGAGGTCAGTATGTTGAAATTGTAATTTTTTGTGTGTGTGTCAGTGTTGCATCTCCTAAAATGTCACATTTACAAGATACATTGAGCTGATCAGAGTTTTATGGGCACATGCTGATTTCTGTTTTTAGTTCAGACTATATTCTTTTAGATTAAGAATTTAAACGTTCATCAGCATGAATGACATGCAACATAAGAACACCCAGGATCTCTGTAGATCGACTTTAAGTGGCGAGAAGAGAGATCTGCTTCCTGAACGAGCGGCATATGAAAAGCCAGCCTTTACGGCTCTGAGGCCCGCCACACACATCAAAATTAGTGTTTTAAGTTTCTATTATGGTCTGTGCATATTTAGGTAATGCACTCAAACTGAAAGCAGACAACTAATTTTATCATCTCAGAAAATAAATAAATGACGAAGGACAGCGTAATAATTTCAGAGAAAATGGATCAAAGTAGAAAATAAACTGTATTTGATGATTTTTTTTTTATGGCCTCCTGCATTTCTAGCTGCCATTTTAAGGTGACCATCTGCTCTGCTACAGATCAGGACGAATAGATAGATATGTAATATTTATTGTACACACACGGCTCTTTTCAGACCAGAGATGCTCCATTCTTTGTGTTGAAGGAAATTTATTATTCACTTCTCACTGACATTAATGTAAAGGTTTGCATTGACAGGTGGAGAAACTCAGTTTGTTCTAAAGCTAAATTAAAGTGACTTATTAAGCAAAAATACACACATCCATATATTAAAAACACATTTATTAAGACTTAACACATATTAACAGATGGACTCCTACAAATGGCTGTTTTTTTTTTTGTTTTTTTTTAAGTGTTGACACGGATGTCATTCTTGGCTGACACGAAATTCCCGGTTGCATTCAAGCTTACCAGCAATCCGGGAGAAAACGTGTCATTGAGGAACAACACCATCATCGGACCGTGAAGGCAAACCGAGAAACCTTTATCCACAGGTGTAGCCCTGCTGGTTTTAGTTTCACTTCGTTCCGTTTCAAAGCCAAACTGAAGCTAAACATAAAATGGAGGCGGCGGGAAGTAGCTGCCTGTCGTTTTTACTGTGTTGTTTTTACACTGTTCTGTTCTGCCATTTTTTTTTAGACTTGTTTTCACAATTGAGCAATACAGATTGGCAGTGTGACAAATTGTGCCACCGATTCTGTCACCTTCCAGTGGAGGTAAAAGGAGGACGCAGCCGGATCGTTGGTCTCGCTGCAGAGGTTCTGCTGGTGGGCTCGTCTCCTCGGGGTGTATTGTGCGCCGTGGGATGGAAACGGACCCCATAACCAGCTGGGCCTCAGAATCACAGCTGCATTATGGGTTCCGTTACAATCCCACCCACAAAAGGACAAAATGGGTTGCAAAGGCGGATTTGTGTCCGGTCAGCTAGAAAGACAAAACTCTGTTAAAAACAGAGGAAAAAATAAATGAATAAATGATTTTTTTCCCAACTAGAGTTTTCTACTTCATATTGTAACACTGTAGAGAGAAATAAAAACAAGATGTAATTAAAACTCTTCCCCTAAATCAGTTTTGAACTCCACACAAAACTTTTTGTGTTTTTTAAAATTGTTGCAGAAACTGGTTTGAAAATAGGAACTGACTCTTCTTTCCACTCTGACAAAAACTGCTGCGAAATAATGTGGCAGCAATGGTAAAGTAACTTCTGCTCGACATTTTTATTATGCCGGTGTGACTCAGTCGCACGTGATCAGGAAGGAATTGTCTTTTTTTTACAGTAATCAGAGTGGAGCTTGATGCATTATTGGGTATGAAAAGTATTCAGCCTGCTGTAAATCTGAATTTAACAGAGGACATTGCACCGTAGATGGTTATAAAACTGTGTTGGCACCTTTAAAGAGTTTCAGTTTTGTTTTGATAAAGCTCAAATTCTGTGTATGAGAGAGTGATCACACCAATACAGCCTGAACTCAGAGATACTAAAGTTAAACCACTAAGCTAGAATCTAATCAGAACTGTTAAATTTCTCAATAATAATAATCTTGGTTTCCTTATGACTGCAGCTAAAATGCTCTTCAAGATCAAACCTGCTGTAAAATTGCCTACATTTCTTCTGAATATTTTCTTTTTCTATCTACAAGAAAGTTATATATTTTTGCAATTCTTGTGGTTTGGATGTGTTTTTTTGTTGTTTTACATATTTCCAAGAAACGACCTGGAGATTTAGCAGCCAGATTAGATCGATCTAAAGAAAATACCAAAACTGTGACTCCTCCTTGAAGTTTGCGTCGCGCACGAGAAGGAGCGGCACCAAGATGCCTCTGCTGCGTCTGTCGCAACCTGACAGCGTCTCTGACGGCAGAGTCAAAGAATAAAAACAACTTTTATCTCAATTAGAAAGAAGAAGAAAGGGGTGGGGGGACTGCATATTTAAAAAGCCCAGCAGGAAAGTTGTGTTTTTTCATTTTGTCTTACAAAATGGCTTATCTCTCTTTGTATCACTGGGCTGTTATTTAGTGCTCTGTCTTGAAAAACCTGTTGTGTATTATCTTTTGTAAGACAAATTGGGGGGGGGCGGAAGAAACGCAGGAAAGGGGTTGTACAAGAGGTCAGTCTGACGAGGAAGGGCTGATGAGGTGATAAAGGTGGAGACGACTGAAAGAGATTTAAATGTCTGATTTACTATGATTTGAAGCTTCCTGTAGCCTAAATACACATCACAGCTTAAATAAGGCTGAAAACTTACTGACAGAAAATGACCTAAACACCTAAGAGAACAACCGTCCTAAACATACTTTCAGTTTGACAGCTGCACTGCAGACCTTCACAGCCTGAAACATTTTCACTTTTGTGCCTGTGAGAACCGCCTGCTAAAGCAGTGAAGTGAGCCAATATTAGAAAAGTGAGGTGAAATATTACATGAGTGACAAACGGAAGAATAAAAGAAGAGGGCGGACCGACTTTGAGAGAGAGCCAAATGAATAAAATCAAAGTGAAAACAAAGAAGCGGCCGCTGCATGGGCTAGAGCCTGAATAAATGAGTGGTGGAGTGTGAAGAATAGGAAATGTTGAGCTCACCATGGTCTTGGAGCAGCAGGTCGTCCTCCGCAGCGCTGCCTGCTAACAACTCTGTTAGTCCAAACTTCCTCTTTAAATACTCCAGAGATTCATTTCACTTTCACTTCTCCTGAGCGGACCAAACTCCTCCTTTCCTTCCTTTGTCCACTAGCTCCCTGCCTCCTCTCCCTTCTGCCTCTGGGCAGACAGTTTTTTTGTCTGTCTCTATTATTTGCTGTATTCATTATTCTCTATTGATTGTTGGTAATACTCCATATTAATTTTTTTCTTTTTAAACAGAAGGATGTGCATTTTCAGATAGCAGTGTTGGGAAATATTTTCATACAACGGTGAAATCCATTTTTAATTTGAACAGGTCCCATTAAAATACAGTAACTTGCACAAGTATTTAACCCCTTTGAACTTTTTAACTTTGCGCAAACTAATCACAACCTTTGATGTATTTTAATGGGGTTTTATGTGATGGATCATACAAAATAACGCGGAGTTGTGAAAGTGAGTGAAAACGAATAAATACTTAAAATCTAGGGTAAACAATTGCCTTAATAATTCATATAAATAACAGAGTTCAGCTTTTCTGTGAGGGCCTCTACTGTATTGGGGGGAAAAACATGAAGACCAACAAATGTAGCAGACTGGTTGTGGAGAAGTTTGAACAAAGCAGATTTAGGCTGTAGATCAATATTGCAACATTTGAACATCTGACAGCATTGTTCAATCAATCATCCTAAAATAAGCTCTATGGCTGATAGACCTTATTTTATCATGTCGAGTTTAAGGAGATAAGAAGCATTTTACCCTACTGTTTAAACCAGATATGTACAAGCACTGAATAAAAACACACATTTGTTTTCTCACTGTCTGAAGTTAAACCAAACCAAACTTTTATTGTGTCTAGCGTATTTAAAATTAACCAAATAATTTATATCTGCTAAAATCCATAGAACTTAGTTTCTAGTTTGAAACTAATAGTTTGAAGCTAAATATGCCCCTTGCGTTTTAGATATTCTACGCAGACATTTCCTAAAACATGCAGAAGAACTCTTCAGCTACCCTTTCTTGCCTAAATTTCAATAAAATATTCTGACCTGTCAAAATATAAAAAAGCACCCATCGAGTTTTCAGTCTCTCCTATCAGATAATCCAATAATTTCATGCATTTTGCTCACTGGTTCGGATTGGATTCATTTTGGATTCGTTGCAGTTGAGCACAAAATTATTGAATGCATTCAAATACAAAGCTTGCACTGTGTTAAGTGAGTGGTGTCCAACATTAACCATCAATACAGGTTGTGTTTTGTAGGCAATAGAAATTTGTATTTTAAGGAAGAAAAAGTTAACATATTTTATAATTTCGTTGACGGGACATTAGCAATGATGTATTAATGAAACTCTGGTTGTGACTGTAGCACAGCTAGCATGTGCCTGTGGTAAACGTTCATGAGCCACCGTTTTTTTTCTTAAGTTCTCATGGGAAAAGCTCATCTTTCTGCCAGGCTAATGAAGGTCTGTGGATGTCCTCTTCTTCTCTGTCTAATTAGAAACATCTGAGCGCCTCATGATGGATGGTGTGAGACAGGTGAGGCCAACAGAGTGTGACGGGGACAACTCCCATCAGGTCATCAGGTCCGTCTGGGTTTCAGCCTGGAAAGTCCGGAGGATTCAGAGGAGCATCTGATCCTCTCTGGAGACCTTGAGGAGGAAGGTGGAGGTGAGATGGGAGGAGACGAGCTGTTTGCTTGTTCTTTGGTTCAATGCAACTCATTAATGATGGGCTTTGGACCAGACATTTGTTAGAGGTTTAGCAGTAAAGAAATATGTGCATTATTTATTTTGTTTTAATTTTTGACTTGAATAAGTAAAAAATAGTTTTCCTATAAGAATATGGTTGTTTAAACCTTTCCACATTTTGCCATGTTTAGTTTTTTTGTGGATTTTCTGATGAAAATATTTTCATTTCAGGCTAAATCAAGATTATGAATGCCCTCAGTGGCTGTGGTAGAGTGTAAAATTAACAAACTGCCAAAATGTTGTAATGGAATTGAAGAGTTTTCACATAAATCTATTTTTGGGACATACAAATAAAAACGGATCTGATTGTCGATGTGTTTTAGGTCTGGTCTTTGTTTGGATTGTCCAACACATTGATGCCTTGTTCTAAACCACTGCATTGCGCCAATGGTTGCTCGCTTAAGAGTTCCTGAACCTCCACCCAACTTTTTACAGCAGAACCTCCATCCTTTCTGACCAAGCAGCTTTGCTGTCCATGCTGAAGAAATGAACAGATCTCAAAGCTTGGGGTACAGTTTCTAACCCAACCATGAAATAACCTCCTCCACATCTTTGTCCTTTTTCTGTCTGCCATGTTTCTTGGTCTTTGTGATGAACAAACCTGAGGCCTTCACAGAATGGCTAAATCAGAGAGGAGAGGAGACATTAAAACACACACAGCCAGACTGTTTAGGTGACCCCAGAAGGCAGTTTGTTCCACTGGAGGTTATTTAGACACATCAGAGTGAAGGGAGCTTTATGTCGATGGATAATAAAGGACATCTTTACTTCCCTGAAAGGTGCTGTAGGTTTACTTTCCATGAAGTTTGGATGATTTGCAGTAAAGAGCATCTGTAGTCTGAGGCTAAGATTATTTAAGAAAAACTGTTTAAATATAAATACAAAATCAAGATGGAGGTTTTGCATTTGCTAAAACATTGTTCTTGTCATGAAGTTGGAAACTTTTTCTTTTACATCTTCCACAAGTAACTTCCTATAGAAAAACAATGTATCCATCTTCCAACTGTTTTTTTTAATTGTATTTTTGTTTTTTTATTTGTATTTAAAATGTTCTAATGTACGTCTGAGGATATTGGGCTGCAATGAGGATAAAAATGGCTCTTTGGACTGTGAAGGTTGCAGAGTTCTGGTTTAGGTGATACTACGCAGTTTTTTCCCTTCTTGGATTCAAATATATCCTCACTGCCTGTCTGACTTTCATCATAAGCTAAGTTGAGGCCAACAGTTCACCAGATGCCCTCAGCTGAATCCTTTTGTCCCTTGCAGACTCAGTTTCTCACTACAAGCTGTAGCAAGTCCTCATGGGATACGAGCCCCCCCTCCAGGTAATGAGACCCTGGTAACCCTAACCTGCTGATAAACTGCTGCTTCACTCTTAACCCTTTCATGCACAGTGGTCACTACAGTGGACAGCTATCAAAAAGATTTTCTTTTGCTTCTTGTGGATTTTTATGGTCTAAATGCACACAGACCACTGAAGTGGACACTAATTCATCATAAAATACACCATCAACTACTGGCCATCAGCTGCAAATGCAAGAAGTTATTTTTAAATCCAATATGGCTGACAAAAAAAAAGCATGCCAACCGGCTCTGGTCTGTATATGACTTACAGGTTTAAAAAAAATTGATATCAAATAACCCCTAAAAAAACAATACTAATGTATTTTTCATATAACTTTATTTGGAGAAGATTCCAATTGATTTCCTTATGCCTTACCAAAGAAAAATATCCTGACACAAATGATAATTCATGCATGAAAAGGTTAAATACTGCTTGGTATGTGAGGTATATTGTTAGATGCAAACTGCTTCTCCTTAAGCTTGTTTTATTATAAGCAGACTGACTTGCATATAAGTTGCTACTAGTTAAGGAATAACTAGAAGTGAATTCTAGACGACAAAAAGAGACAAGTGTGAAAAACAATGAGGCCTTTAATTGTTTGGTTTTGTTTCTTTTGCTTTAAAATGGACAAACATGGAGATAATCTCATCACAATAGGAGTGAACTTCCCTCATTCAACTCATACATGCACCTATTAAAAGCTAATTTCTCAACATTCTCCATTACACACACACAACTACAATGCATAGATGACACTGAAAGGAAGACTAATGGATCTCTGGAAGAGCAGTGATTTAGTGTAATCTGAAGTCGGCTGCAGGATTCGATGCAGGTCTTGGAAGCGGTTGTAGTGTCATCCACTGGACTGACTGCAGCTGAACGCGCCGCTCCTCTCAAAACAGACGTTTTTCGTAACTGTGGGAAAGTCAGAGGGAGAGATCACACGACTCGTCCAGCGTCCAAACTGAGGCACCAAGAGGAAGTCGAACAGAAGGCTTGTGTGATTGTGGTGAAGACATGAAACTAGCAGATCATTAGGACAATGGAATGTGAAACCGAATAAAAGCAGAGTGGAAAGTACCAGTTTGTGTGTTTTATATACCTGTGCAGACTGTGGACTCCGCCCTCTATCTGAGCTGATGATGTTCTCTTTTCAAATTTCAGCTCTCCAGAGTACATCAAGGCTCTAGAAGGACAAAAAAAAAATGACCCGTTACGCCATCAGATGTTGACAGGACGGTAACGTCTCAACAAACCGTCTCCAAGCTCATCTGTACCTCTTATATCACTGAACCGGGTGATATAAGAGGTGCAGATGAGCGACACTTTGATGGCGTCGGCACAGCCTTACCTGAGCTGGGTGAGGCTTTTGGCACCGATGTCTTGACAGGAGTGCTGAGTGCCGGCCAGCAGGTAGGGGACAAACTTGTGGATGGAGCCTTTGTCCTGCACGGCTCCAGAAACGCCTTGAGCAACTTTAATGTTGTCGCTCTCGCTGTGAGGTGGAGAAGTGAAGTTAACTTGGGTAAATGTCGGTAATCTTCATGTCTTAAATCTGATTTCAGATTAGTCAGGGTACACTGGACTAACCTCAAGTACTGATAAGACAGAACACCCACTTAAAGGGCTTTACATGATTACATGTACACTGACCTGACCTCCAGTGGCTCACGTCAGCATATCATGTTTACAACACAAAACATGTTTGAGCCAATAAATCATGAACCGCATTTAACAGCAGCAACACAAAGTTGCGTCCATTGGAGTTTTGCTTTCATTTCTTTCTACTCAGCTTTACACTGCTGCACCAGCGTTTACAATCAAGTTGAAGTTTGGACTTTAACTAGGCCTTTGCGACACCTAGACTCCTTTCTTTTTCAGCCATCCTTTTGGACAAATTGTGTCATATTTGAGTCAACCACGAACACAACCAAAACACAATGACAGCAGGAGATTTAGGTCCTTTGGATACAACACAAGCCCAAAGCATCAACACTCCACTGCCATGCATTCTGAGCAGAGGCTCAGAAAGTCTTCTGATATGCATCATATCCAAAAATCTCTTTGTTGGTCTTTAATTCCACATTTATTTAGTCTTCTTGCAAATTCCCTGAGCATAGCACTGCTTCACATTGTCAGAGAACTGGCTGCAGTCCAATGTTCTTACTCTTCAACTACCTCTCTTGACTGTGAACATATTTTTCTATATGGCCTTCAGAAATGTGTTGCAGTGGGACAGCAGAATGATAGTTGGGAATTAACTTACAACCCCTCCCAGATTAATGGGCATCACCGATTGCTTGGAAAGGTGGAGTTTAACTTTTCATGAAAATCTTTTCCATTTTGGTTTTGTACATTTGAGATCCTAGAACCTTTTAGACTCTAGAACAGATTTTAATATTGTCTGTAAAGGCTCCTAATTGAAACAGGATGTGCTTTCATGTAGTCATGACTGTATTAAGATCAAGTGCAAAACTCCTCCTTGCTGCACTTTGGTTTTTATGAAGTTTCTGTGGGGAAAACAAATTACTGCATGAAGACATTTCAGACATTTCCTGAAATATCTGCCACTCTTTTCTAGCAGGCTCATCAGTCTGTGCCACAAGACGCTGTCAGATACCACTGAGAATGAAATGAGGAAGATGTGACAAAAGCTGGGGGAGTAAAAAAAAAAAAAAAAGCAGAATACTGTGGCAGCAGGACGCCGTGTGGATCGGGTACCTGAAGTATCTGTTCTGGGAGCCCAGGTTTTTGTCCATGGCATCCAGGGAGCCCATGCCGCGGTATTTCTTCAACCGGATTCCGTCGGAAAAGAAATATTCACCAGGAGCTTCGCTGGTGGCAGCCAGCAGAGAACCCATCATCACTGCGCACGCACACACACACACACACACACACACACACACACACAAATGTTTAACACTTTTCTAGTGCAAATCTATTTAGAATATACAACATGGTCACTCAAGATACAATGGTGTGTTGAGTGGCCGTGGTTCACTATCTGAAAACTATATAACTATGAACCAAATAAAAAGGTGCACACATTCTAACTGCAGATTTTTACATTTCCGTCTGTTGCTACAGGTACATACGCACACTTAAATTGACGTACAACACATTGAGTGTAAAACTTTAATTTCCAAGCGTATTTCCACCGTCATCCTCACCCGTTGATGCTCCCAGAGCCAAGGCTTTGGCGATGTGCCCAACAGTCTGGATGCCACCGTCAGCGATGACGGGCACACAGAAACGTCTGGCATACTCAGAAACTTTATAAACGGCCGTGGCCTGGGGTCTGCCGCACGCCAGCACTGAGAAAACGGACACAAAGGAGTTACCGTGGGCGACCAAGAAAGACTAAAAGTTTAACTAGTCTGGTGACGGGGCTTTAGAGCTGTACTCTTCACATGATCCGTTTAAAGTCTGGTATTTGTTCTTTTCTGCTTTTACAGATCTACCAAAGTAAAACATACAGAATTCACGTAAGCCAAGTTGATTTCAAAAAAATGTTTTAAATTCATGTCGTGTTCTAATGCAGGAAATGATAAAAGAATACAAGAGTGAAAACACAAGCTGATAATGTGCTTTTTAGTGTTTGCTACATGTGAAAATGAGGAAGTTAAAGCTGCCACCTCAGCACAAAAAATATCTAACCGTGTCCAAAACTCTCCATATTACTCATCTGCCAGCATTAAGCTGAATACAGCCGGCTGATAGGTTTCTGAAACCGACCAATCAGTGTTAAGAAACAGGAACAAGGACATTCAGTAGTAAAGCTATTCACGCTCTAACCTGATTTTATGGTGCGTAATGTCAGGATGACACAGTTTCCACTCATTGGAACTTCCTCCAGTGTGAATGAAAGGCATTGGCAAAAAAATGCTAAAAGGCTCCTCCTTTCATTTACTCACCATAAAATATTTGATTGAAAAAGTCCAGGAAATCATTGTTAAGAGGAACATCTTTGCTCTCCTTATATGCATTCATGAAAGTGATCAAACTGCTGCTCAAAACTTTAGGGAAAAAAGTCTTTATTTACATTCATCTTCCTGTTTAGAAAACAAAAATACTCGGGAATAAAAGGATGAAGCTTGAGTTTGAGCCGTCCTCAACCTTCTTTCAACTTTTAGTTTCCTGCTGCTAGAGAGCAAGAGGTCAGAAAAGTTGGTGGAGGAAGACCACAAGTCACCCCAAAAACTACATCCACAGATGCAAAGCTGTTACCAGAAAGCCTTAAATCAGGGTTTGAAATTTTAAATAAAAGCTGTGACTGTAGAGGAGCCTTCAACCTGACCAATCAGTTTATTTTGTGTCACACCTGGTTTGAGGAAGTATTAGTTTGTTTAGAAACATCCAAAAATATTAAGATTGATGTTTTTAATTGCCTTTATCATATAATACTATCAATTGCCACAATTTTAGTGCTTACTTTGTACTAACTGTACATTCACTGCAAATAAGGCACTTTCAGAATCCAAACTGATGTCCAAATGGATGCAACCTGTTTTTGTCCATCTATCACCTGTATTATAAATACGAAAAATTAAAGTAGTAAAAAAAAATAACAAAAAGGTATTTCACATCCATCTGGTATGTAGCATTAATGTTCTTGTTACACACTTGCAGATTCTAACAACACTATTTTTCCCCAAACAAACATCAGGATCAAACGGAAAGATGAGAGCAGAAGGAGCAGAGTTGTGTGTTTCCTGAGTTTGGCCACGTTTCTGTGTTCCTCACCTTCCTGTGTGATGCAGATGGAGCCGCTGCCCATCCCCACTCTCAGGCCGTCCACGCCTGCATCAATCAGGTTCTTGGCCTGAGCTGCAGTCACCACTGCCACAGACAGGGGGCGACAGAGGACCAGTTAGAACTCAGCAAAACGTCAGAACTCAGAGAATTTAAAAGATTTTTCACTGAAATGTGAGATTTTTGATACATTCCCTGTCAAAGCTAATGACAAAAATACGATGTATGTTTCTTCTAACACAATAATCTGCTTTTAGAGAATAAATGGCCTCCAGAACAATATTTCCAAACTTTCACTTGAAGCAGAGATCAGTAGAGTTAGTCAAACACACGTTCACATTTCAGAAGAAGAAATTCATCTGTAGTTACCATTGCCTCCAATGACTTGTAAATTGGGGTACTTTTCTTTAATGTATTTGATCATGTTGATCTGGAAGATGGAGTTGCCCTGAGACGAGTCCTGTGGATAGAAGCACATCATCATCACTGTGTCGTTATTGCAGATATATCTGTACAGATGTAATCGATGAATGATAGGACAAGACGAAGTAAGGAGGAAAGTCGGGGGGACACGAAGAAGGGAGCAAGGGAGGGAGGATAAAAAAGAGGAAGAAGGGAACATTTAAATGACAAAGGAGGAAGAAGAAAAGGAAAGACATAAAAGAGGCAGGAGAACCGAGGATTGACGCAATGAATACGTTGAAGTATGAAAAACTAGAGGAACAGAAGAAAGAAGGAAAGATGCAAGTCAAGGACAAATGAAAGGGAAGTTTCATTTGTCATAGTTTGTCAGGGAAGTTGGACACAAGGAAGAAAAGGAAGTAACAAATGGGAAATGAGGACGAAAGGTAGGACACATAGGGAAATAATCAAGAAGTGGAGATTTGCCCCGACGAAGAAAGGACAACAGAGAGGGAAGACGACCAGTAGAAGCGGAAGTGCTCACCAGTACGACTGCGTCCACGCCGCTCTGCACCAGCAGGTCCAGTCTGTACTTGTCGTCATTGTGGGTTCCGATGGCGGCGCCACACAGCAGCTGCTTCCGGGAGTCTTTGGAGGCCAGAGGGAAGTCCCGGTTCTTCTTCAGGTCTGTACGCGCGATGATGGCCACCAGGGAACCCTCCGAGTTCACGATAGGAAGTTTACCTGCAGCAGGAACCAGGAGAGCACTCCGAGTTTCACTTTGGCTACATTTAAAAGAAGCAAGTTGTGCAAAATGTGTCTTTTTTCCCTCCACCTTTCTTGCTTCTCTGGAGGATTTCATTGGCTTCTTTCAACGTAACTCCAGCTGGTGCAACTACTAAATCCTCCTCCTTAGTCATCACCTGAAATATTGGTAAGAACAGCACACTCATTATTACTTATTCACCTCATAATGATCTTTTACTTCACAAACCCAAAGTATTTTTTGTGATATTAAGGACATAAAGCAAATCAGAGAGACAAATCAGGAACAACGTGTCCTACATTTATATTCAGATGGCTTTTTGTAGAACTCATCTCTACCTTTTACACACATATAGGGACTGAAATATTTTCCCAAATCTTCACATAGAAGCAAATCTTGTCAGATTAGAACATTTCTGTAAGCAACAATTTATAAATCTGGTCAGATTTTGATTGAAGAAGAAAAACGGCAAATCTTATTTCAATGAATTTCTTCTTTTTTTCCATAAAAAAAAGGAAAACAACGGCTTTTCATTGTCAATTGATTCTGAGATACTGATCTGATGGAGCAGAGCCAGACTTTTTCTATTTCTTACACATGGAAGCTACACCTGTCACTTTTAGAAACTGCATCATTTCCCTCCCACTTCTCAACTGTGATAAAGGAATTCTGCATTTTAGGCAATAAAATGTTAATATTTTTCTATTTAAAAAGGCGCTAAATTATTTGTCTATTTGCATATTTTAATGTTTTTTCTAATGTAGTTCCAAGTGGTTAAATAAAAAAAAATCTGTAGAATGTGCCATATTTTTTCAATTTAAATATGAATCATCAGAGTAATCTATATTTCAATGAATATAGATTACTAAAATAATCATTAGCTATAACCCTAATCACATCCATTTCAAATAAAGTTTTTGTAAGGGGGCAAAAGCTCTGAATACTTTAGCAAGGCGCTGTAGCAAACAAGACGCAGTTAAATGATTAAACTCAAAACTGCCTAAAATAGCTGCTGAGCCCAACAGAAGGTAAAAAAAACATTTAATCTTAAGCACTTGATTAAAACCTCAAAAGCTACTTAACTTTGTTGAAACCTGACAAATGTTTTAAGTTTATGAATATTCCTCACCTCGCTTAGTGGCAAGTTGTGGTCCTCCTCTTTCAGGAAGTCGATATCTCTGGACGAGATGATCCCCACCAGCTTGCCGCCCATCTTGCCGGTGTCTGTAATGGGGATGCCACAGAAGCCGTGGCGCGCCTTGGCTTGGAAGACATCTCGCACTCGCTCTTGGGGGCTCATCACCACTGGGTCTGTGATGAAGCCCTGCTCGTACCGCTGGAGGGACGGAGGGAGGGAGGGAGGAAGCGTGGGAAGACCAGGAATTGGGATGTGGAAGGATCGGAGGGGGGCAGCGGAGAGAGCAACACAGGGAACATGAAGCAATCACTGACTACGTCCTACAGCCAGGAGACGAGCAACATGGAGAAAACAAAGAAAGTGCTCTAAAAGGATCAACAGACAACATTACTGCCTCCCCAGGAAGTGGGACAAACATGCAAAATCAAGACAGTGAGATGATGAAAATGGGGGTGGACGAATAAAAACAAAGAAAACATCTTAGATCGAACCAAGTTGTTACATCGTAAGAAGAAGTGTAACCGAAACGGCAGAAGAAAGAGAGACAGCGACGCTTTCAATCAGTACCTTGACTTTGCGAACTTCATTCGCCTGGAACTCGGGAGTACAGTTGTGGTGGATGAAGCCGATGCCCCCCGTTAACTGAGACAAAAACAACACGCGAGTGAGTGAGTGAGTGAGTGAGTGAGTGAGTGAGTGAGCATCACTGCATCCTAAAGAAAGCCCTGCATCTCGGCGATCGCTCACCGCCATGGCGATGGCCATGTTGGCCTCCGTTACCGTGTCCATCGGGGACGAGACGAACGGCGTCTTCATGGTGATCCGTTTGGTGAGCGCTGATGTCAAGTCCTGAACGAGAGACGCGAAGTGTCAGGCTGAAGTGTCAAAACACTTCAGCCTGGCCTGCGCATCTGTTAGCCACTTCAGTTCAAGTCTCCTGTTCATTCTGTTAATGTCACACTTGGGAAAACCAATAAGAATTAATCTGAAATTATACAGACTTTGTGCAATTCGATCATTTCCAGTCGGAGCGTAACGGAGAGGCTGCAGCATGTTTGTCCATATTTACTCACCACTTGTTCAGCTGTAAAGTCGATGTAACCAGGTAAAATCAGGAAGTCACTGAAGGAGAGAAAGAATGGCTGGTTACACATTGATCCATCCTAGGAGCTTCATAAACTGGAGATAACCGATTTAGAAACTTTAAATCATTTACACACCTAGGTTAGTTAAAAACATCCAAACTTACAGCCAACACTGGCTGTTTAAACATACTCAGCCTCTTTACACAAATAGGAGATACAAACTGAATAGAATGAAAACTAAATAGTTTGATCCGTTTGTGTTGTTCCAAGTTCACAGAGTTCCAATACATTTTTCACATCAAAATCTCTACATTTTCAGACTTGCATTAGTTTATTCTGAATTTATGCCTTTGTTGGTGTGTGTGTGTTTTTTTCTTCAATGATCAGGTTTCAAATATAAATCTGAACCAGACGGCTGGAAAAATGGATGACAAGAAAGGATAGTTAGCCGACTGGCAAGATTGAGAGACAATGGGATAGAGAATAAAGTTTAGAGGTGGTAGTATTATAAGTGCGTGTGTCTATATAGTCACACTTCCAGAGCTTTACAATTTCCAGACCATTAAGAAACCTTCAGTTCAAAGACTAAGCTAATCTTTATGACTGGCAAACATAATAAAACAAACTTCATTGAGCAAGTTCAAGCTGTGACATGAATTTCATACTTGCGTCATTCTGAGTATTATATTTCAGAAGACCAGTTAAACAAGAAATAAAGCTGAAAACAGAGTGAGTGTCAGCCGGTAAGCCAAGCACTGGTGGTTTTCCACATGGGCAATATGGCTCTGCACCCAGGGGGTCTTTACATCACAGGGTGGTCTGAGCAACAACAAACTGCTACAGTAACAGAGCAATAGTGAGATTAAATATTCGCTTTAGTTGTGAAAACACTAAAATAATCGCATTTCAAAACGTTGTTAGGATGACCCTGACATCTTTTAAGGTCTTTCTAATAATAATTTACAAGGGGCGACATTAATACCCAACAACAGTGAATACTACTGTAACACAGGAGCATTTTTAACCAAGTAATCCTGCTTTAATATTAAACTATGACGTTTTGTTAAGAAATCCCCGTGTTTCAAATACGAGCAACGTCAAATTTAAACCCAAGTTATTGGTGTTTATCTAGTGTTTACTTGTATGTGAGTCCGTCTCCGCAGTTGAACAGCTGCTGTCCCGTCAGCCCGTCCTCCGGTACGTAACTGGTCTCCCCGCTGATCAGGTAGTCCGCCATGGTCCAACTCTCCAAACAGAACCAAACTAAGAAACCCCCGGTATTGAGGGGGCGCAGAATCTGAAACCGGAGGGACAAACCGGCTCGACAACGACACGGAGACACAACTTTCCTCCCTCTTGCCGTGAGTTGAGCTCCGTCCGTTAAGCTAACGGCCGAGCTGTTAAATGTCCTCCTGTCTGGCTGTGCTTAACGGTTAAAACCAAGCCAACACGCGGAGTGTAAGGAATGATTTTGTCCTTCATCAGGCCTCCGTTTCCACTGGCCTGCTGCTCATGTTCAGTCCGCACGTGCAACCTGCTTCTGACAGTTTCCGACATGGACATTCACATCCGGGTAATTCGCTCCTCGTTTTTTTCCCCTTAGGAACCACCAGAAATATTTTTATCATTACAACCATTTATGACTTTTGGGCATAAATGTTAACATTTTTTTGAGTTTTTAATTTTTTTTATTACCCTTTGCACAAAACCTTGAGGGGCTACGTCCCGCTTAATGACTCTAGGGGTCTCTGTTGC
The DNA here is from genome assembly GCA_903067075.1 of Micropoecilia bifurca. Lineage (NCBI taxonomy): Eukaryota > Metazoa > Chordata > Actinopteri > Cyprinodontiformes > Poeciliidae > Micropoecilia > Micropoecilia bifurca. The sequence goes on along the minus strand of CAEGAF010142746.1, from coordinate 1,155 downwards.
TTCATTTGAGGTTGAAAAACAGGTTTACATGGTGTTTTAGTTGTTTTCAGAGAACATGACTGTACGGCAACAGAGGACTGAACACAGTAAGTTTAGTTCGTCTTATCATGTCAATAAAAAAATTTGTATAGTTTAAAATGGGTTTACAGTAGATAACCAAGCACGTTTTTAGACTGTAAGGCAACAGTCATCAACTGCACCACTGTGCATTGGATCATTTTAATACACAGGGCAGTGAACAAAAAGGTCAATCTGATAGCAGGTTCACTTTACATGGAATAAAACATTCTAAACAAAGAAGTAAAAACTAGCCTTTGTCTGAGTTTAAGTTATTTACCAAACCAGTTTTTTTTCTTATGATGCACAAAACATTTCTCACTACCAACAAAATGGGCCAAGGGCTCCACCAAGGGCCATCAGCTTGGCTGTAGGCTTGTCATGATAAATTTTGCTGAGCAATAAATTGTCTAAAACATTATTGCGATAAACGATAATATTGTTTCAAGACCTTTTGACACTGATTTAATGGGAATGACATAATAATGCATGCTATTTCCTGCCATAGATGCACTTTATTTTCAAGAGAACACAGAACTCTAACTGATAAACTAAATAAAACAACCAAAAATAAAATGAATTCTTAGTCTCCATTAACAAAAAATGTATTTGAATAAACTAAACATGAAGCCAAAGTGGAAATAAATACTGCATTCAACCAAAAGAGTGCAGATTATAAAGTCTGTATACTATATTGGTCTTCAGTAATCACTAGATTTAAATAGAGAAGATGGACACATCCGACTACCTAATGCAATAGCTCACACTACACAATTTTTTACCAATATTTCCCCTTTACAACAATCTTAGAACGTTGGCCGATGTAAGATCGTTGCTGCTGATTTCGTAACCGATCATAGTGTGATTCAGATCGTCATGGCCGCTCTGATCTAAATCAGGTTTTTTTTCCCCCTGACCCGGAGCGTTAACGCTGAATGTGACGCTGGAGGTTTTGACTGAGGTGTCACATATATGGGACAACGCTGTGACCAAAGTCTGCAGTGATTTAACATTCAGGAATGATTCGATTCTTCTGGTCGGATCTTTACTGAGTCCTAAGGCCTGAAGCCTCAGAGCCTCTTTGTTCTTGTTCACTGC